>JAUZSX010060166.1:0-19709 GCA_034780655.1 Idiosepius hallami
AGGAGTAAGGAGGTTAATAAACAATGTCTTTTAACATGATAGTAGTGACCTGGAGTCACTTAGGTACATTCCTACAAGTAATTCAAAATCTTACCAAATTGATTAATTATTAAAATTGACTAGAAAATCATTATCACACTTGAAATATCCAAACACCTATCAATCCATCTCTCTTTCTGTCTATCTCTCTATTTGTATATATGGTCTTTGATCGAAAGCTCCAGTATGTTGGGGGTGCAATATGCCTTTTTGGGGAAAAGGGGGCCGCAAGGTACATTCTTCATTGGAGCTGCTAGGTGGCTAAGCACAGCACTGCTGGTATTTCCAATGCGATTTGACCTTATAACTCTCCGAATTTACGAGCCTCATCTGCCCTAGGCAACTTAAGGTAATTGCAATTGTTTTGACTGGGATTTGAACTCATGTAATATTATATTTACTTGGTAGAGCACCTAACCAAGTTTGGCACAAGGCCATTTTTATGTGCTCTAAATACCTGGGCTTTTTTAATTCAGTGTCACCCTTCACCTAGATGAGTTGCTCTCCCGATTTAATGAGCCTCATCTGCCCGAGGCAGCTAAAGTGAATGTAATGGTTTGGACTGGGATTAGAACTCGCTTAATATGATTCCAGAGTCCAATCTTTTTTTTATCAATGCTTGCTTTTTGTTATTGTTGTTGTAAAATGCTGTTCATGGTTTAAGTTGTGTTCAATTTGGGTCGTTGTTTATTTACTAATATTTGATGTTTTACACAAACCCCACAAGCAAACTACCCTGGGTGCTGTGGGGGGGGTCGACGTGGCCTAGTGGATAGGCAATTGGTTTTTGGAACCGTGGTATGCGAGTTCGAGTCCATGTTGTTCCGTCTACGTTGACATGTCCACTAATACCCTTGGGAAAGGTATGGATCCCAATCTTCTCTTCACCTATGGTGGATATGGCTTAGTGGATAAGCAGACTTTGGAACCGTAGTACGCAAGTTCGAATCAAAGTTGTTCCATCTACATTGACTAGTGGACTAATACCCCCAGGTATGAATCCCCATCTTCCCTCCAGCTATGGATTAAATAGCCCAACTTGTGTCATTTAAAAAAAAACCTATGTGTGTATGAAAATAACGTTTATCATAAGAAATTGTTCTCGGGATTAAAATGACGTAAAAAGGTTGATATGCCGTTAAACAGAAAATCAAAAACAAACTGAGTGCTCTGTGCTGCTGTGGGCCGTGCAGCACCCACCACCACACCCGAACTCATTACTCTCTTTCTCTCTCTCTCTTGCTGCTTTGTTCCTCCTACCACACACATAAAAAAAAAAAAAAGATTTCTCATTCCTTCCCAAAGTTTTCACTCTTTCTTTATCCTTTCAAATAACATAACTGAGTGTGAAGAAAGAAAGGGGTTTTAAAAAATGCAAGAAAGTTTGTGTTGTGTTTAACCCTTTCGACGATAAGGGGCCGATATATCGTCCTTAGTAACCAAAGGCAAAAAGAAACGCACTGAAATTTCGACCCTATGTTGTTTTTTTTTACAGCTCTGAGTGACTACTTGGTAATATTGCTGAGTCAGGGTCCAAAGGTAGAGCTTGAAATATCGTTGTTTGTGTTTTTTGTGTCTTCTTTTGACTGAAGTCGCCAGGGTAGGGTCGATATATCGGTTCTTTAGGGTTTAAAGGGTTAACGGCATATCAACCTTTTTAGAGAGAGAGAGAGAGAGAGAGAGATCGACAGAATTATAAATGGATTTGATAAATTTTTAATTAATCCTAACAATTAATTATTTTGATATTTTTTTTTGCGTTAAGGGTTTGCGAAGCCAAGGAGACTTTTGCGGCCCCTAAGGAGCTTGCGCCCCCGCCCCACCACGCGCAATTGGGGCACTGTAATGTTCTTTCTCGCATTAAAATGACCTAAAGGTTTATATGTCGTAACACTAATAAACCCCGGTGCCGGGCGGGCCCTTCAGCAGCAGCACAGAGCACGAATTGCCAGCAGGAAGCCGGGCAGCAACAAAAAGCAAGCACAGACAGGGATACCACACAGAAAAATTCCTTCCAGACAATCCCCAATAAAAAAATTTTTTTTCCACCACGTGCGAGTACGAGTTTTTCATATTTTGTGTCTTTATCAGCCGGGTTGTTAGCACTCGGTTATCAACAGAGAGTGGTGAATGGTGAAAAGAGATTTTTTTGTAGGCGGTTGCTGGAGCTTGATTGCAGGGTGTGAAGAAGAAGTAGGGGCTTAGGGCTTCTTCAATGTAAGTCCCTAGATAAGAATAGACAAAAATGTAGACAAGAAAAATAAGACGGTAAGACTACTACCACCACCCCAACAATACCACGCTGACAGGACAGACAGCTGACTAGTTGATTTGAATTTTTTCCTCAATGCTATTTACTCCTCTTTTTTTTTCGGCTCATATTTTCTAAACAAAAGCCCTTTGGATCCTAAGAGGCCGATATATTGGCCCTGACAACATTATGCAAAAAAAGACACACTTTTGGCTTTAGTATGTTCCTTTAATATAACGACTCTGAATGACTACTTGGTAATTTTAATAAGTCGGGGTTCAAAGGATTAATAAACTAAACTGAACCCAGACTTAAATAAATTAAATTATATTAACCAGATGTGATTCTTCTCCCCACCCCAACCAAAAAAAAATGACAAATGATATTATTTCTGCGGGTAATAAAATGATTAAAAAATGGAATTGTTAGGAAAATTAAAAAAAAAATAACGGACAGAATAAAATTTATTGATATAAAATTAAATTAATTCTTTAAACTATTTTTATTCCAGGTAATTGGGAAAAATAAATAAATAAATAAATGAAATGTAGAAACATTAACAATAAATGTAAAAGATTTGAAAATTTACAAGAAAAATAAATTTTTAAATTCAATATTTGAAAATAATTTTTTCCTTTTAAAATTAAATAAGCAAAAACAATTTAGAATAAAATAAATTTTAATCGGAGAGAAAAGAAAACTGATTCTTTTCTTCTTTTTAATAATGAACCCCCAAAATAAAACTGAATTAATCCTTTAGACCATAAGAAGTCGATATATCGGCCCTGACAACATAAGGTAAAAGAAGACACACCACAAACAGTCAACACACCAATATTTGGGCTTTAATCCCTTGAACCCGAAGGGCTATATCGGCCCAAGCGACCCTAGGCAAAAGACATATGTCGGCACTTACGGTCCTAGGAAGACTGAGTGAGAAAAGTGGTCATTTTGCTAAGTCAGGGTTCAAAGATTTATTTATATGTTCCTCTAACGACTCTGAGTAACTACTTCGCAATTTTGATAATTCGAGGTTCAAAGGATTTAAAAAATAAAAAAAGGAATTTCAAGACCCACAAGAGAAAATATTTTTCGTTTTTTTAGTGGCATGTTTATATTTTCTGTGGTAGACATAAAAAAAACAACAAATATTTTTAGTAGTAGTCAGTCAGATGTAGAAACAAGACTGAAGTAGTACTAAGTAGTACTGTCTGTTGTTTGTACTAATTTACTAAACAAAAAAACCAAGCACATGTCAATACTACTGCTACTACAAGTACTAAAGTAGTAACAACAACAAAGTCAACAACATGTCTTTTTTTATTAAGGGAAGGTCACCTCACATCCTGCCTAGACTGGATTTTTGTCAACAATGGTTGCTGCTGCTCGTCTTAATGATAATATTTAATAAATAAAGGATGGAAATGAAGAAAAAAATAGGAAATAAATTTCTAATTCCCTAACAATCTTGGGAAAAAAAAAGTTTAACTCTTTGAATCCTGACTTATGAAAATTACCAAGTAGTCGCTCAGAGTCATTCTATTAGAACATTGGATCCTAAGAGACCGATATATCGGCCCTGAAAACATAAGGCAGAGGAAGACGCAGTCGCACCCACCATTATTTTGGCTTTAACATGTTCCTCTACCGACTCCTGAGTGGAGTGACTACTTCGTAATTTTGATAAGTCGGAGTTCAAAGGATCTAAAGCCAAAATATTGGTGTGGTGCTGGCTGGTGTGGTGGCGTGTTGTCTTCTTTCTCCTTATTTTGGCAGGGTCGATATTTCGGCCTCTTAGGGTCCAAAGGTTTAACAACTATTGTTTTGTCTGTAATTGAGATGAATTATTATTAAACTAGGATTTTTGAATATTTTTCAGCTCAATAGTAGTTTTGTTTATTTACTTTTGAGATTGCTTCCTTCATCCGGTCTTAATTTCTGAGATGAGGCTTAATTTTGATCATTTAGACTTAAATTATTATCTTTATTGAAACAATATGACATTAATGTGACAATATTTGAGTGAATTTCTGAAGAGACTTTATTGTTACTAATAAGAAATGGTCTAAAAAAATTTACTAACTTGGACCAGGACCACCCTTACAAAAAAAAACCGTTATTCTATTAAATTTTAAAATCTTAAATATTTTAATCCGTGATTTTGAGACTTCGTTTTATTTCATTCTATTTAAAAAAAAAAGGTTTAATTTGTGAGTTTAAAGAAAAATGATGGAAAAGTTTTTTTTAACGAATAAAGATAGTGTTTTTTTTTTATTATGTCACATCACATAACACCGAAAATAAATGCGATTGAGAAAACTTTATTTTTATTTGATTTTTTTGTAAAGACTAAATCTTTTTCATATACTAATTTAAAAAAAATATCTTTGAACCTCAAAATCAATATTTCCAATTAATTCATTTACATTAAAAAAAATTATAATTTAAGATTTTAACTGAAATTATTCTAAATAAACTATTATGGTTTAAAACACAATTTTATGGTTGGGCTTCAACCAACACTTGTGTTTATCGTCAGGTTGTTTTTCGGATTTAGAATTTTTGTGGTAGTAGTGGCAGTGGCACACGGGTAGGTGGTATGTGTCTGTTCATATGTAAGAGAAAAAATTTGGAGGAATTAAAACAATTTTGTTTGTAGATTTTCAAAGCATAAAAGGCTAAACATAAAAATCTATTTTTGTATTTTGGATAGACAGGCTTAACGCCTCTCCTCCGCCGTCATCTTTCATAAAAAGGTTAAATTTAAGATTCAATTAAATTTTACTACTACAACTACTACTAGAGAAGAAGCAGAAGGGAATTATCAATGAAATTACTCTCTACTCCTCCTCCTGGCAGAATGAATTCTAATATTAGACATTAAAAAAAAATCCTTTAAACCCTAAAAGGCCGATATATCAGCCCTGACAACATAAGGCAAAACAAGACAACTATTTTGGCTTTAATATGTTCCTCTGATTGAGTGACTACTTGGTAATTTTGATAAGTCGATGTTCAAAGGATTTAATGTCGAACCCTACTAATGATTATTCACTACAAAAAAATCAACTCCAAAATTTGGTGTTTTGGTCCAAAATTAAAAATTAATTTTCGGTTATCTTCTGGCCTTCTTCATGTGCATTTAAGTCCGAAAAACTAATACCAGAAGCCTCAAAAGAATTAGGAAAAACAAATAGACTAAAAAGTAATTTCATTGAAAGAGGCAAAACTCCAATCAATAAAATTGTCTTCTTACTCGTTGTGACCGTGGTAGTGGTGGTGGTTTTGGTGTGTGGTTGGTGAAGGTGAAAAACTGTTATTTGTTTTGGCTTTAAAAATTTCGAACCGGATATAAAGACAATAACATTTTGATCTTACAATAACAACATATAAAATGTTTACATAAATAAATTTCCTTTTTATTTCTCTCTTTCTTTAGGCTTTCAAAATATTATATTTACAAGGCTTTAAAAATATACTTCATACACAAGCACATGCTACTACTAGAACGTGATTTGATTCCATTCATAATAATCTTTCTTGTCTTCTCAGTTATAGTTGTTTACTACTAAATTCGATACTCAGAAATGAAAGAAAAAAAATAACATTAAAAGGTTCTCTTTTTTTTTTAAATTTTACCTACATTTAAAATGATAGGCAGTTGGAAACATTGTAAAGCCTAAAATTAAGATAAGTAAAAATCAATAAGATTTTTAAAATACAAAATCTCTTAAATAATGTGGAGAAAATTAAAATTATATAGAGACAGAAATTTAAATTCCAAAATTATTTAAAAATTAACGGGCAATTTTTTTTATTGATTTAAATAAAAATGGTATTTTATTTTCGAAAAAGAAAAGAGGGAATAAAAAAAGGTCTATGGAAAAAAGTTAAATTTAAAACGAAAATTTAATTTAAGTCACACAAATATATTTTTTTTTGTATAAAAGTGGACAACAAACAGACAAGTGATTCTTTTTAATAAATGTTGAATCAATTAAAAAAATACATTGTGCTGTTGCTTTTGTTCTGTTCACTAAATAAAATTCATTTCCTAGTCTTAATTAAATTAAATCTAAAAATAAAGCCAAATTTAAAAAGCTGTAAAACAAGAAAAAAATTAATTAAAAAAAAATAAACAGAAAAACATCTTGAAAAAATATCAAAGAAAAGTAATAATTAATTAATAATATTATTATTAAAGAAATATTAATAATAATATTATTATTAAAAAATAAATGACAATGTCCACTCAAAATTTGGGTTCATCAAAAATTATTATTAAAAAAATCATAATCAAAATATATAAAAACGAACGATGAATATTAAAAATAATTAAAAGTAATTAATTTTTAAAAAAATCACAGGTATCATTTTATATACAATTTTGTTGTTGTTGATGTTGTTTTTTAAAAAAAAGTCCCCGAAATTTTTTTTAACTAGGGTAAAAAATGTCTTTTTTGTGATTATTATTATTTTTTTTTTTTTAATGAAAGCATTTTTAATTTATGTCAGACCAACTGGAGTCTGACTAAGATTTTTTTTTAAAATGAAACTGTTTTTTTTAAATTCCTTTTAGCAGGGTTAGGAGTTACTGACCCCATGCAGTCACCACACAAGAAAATTCAATGATAAAAAAAAATGTTAAAAAAAATGAAGGAAAAGCCTTTTTATTATTTTACTTTTTTTTTTTTTTCAAAGGGTTGATTAGTTTCATGGACATTTTTTTAAATCTGAATTTTAATAAATAAATAATTTAAAAAAATGTTTATGAAAAGGAAAAAAAATAATGCAACCGTTTGTTTTTGTAGTCGAAA
Organism: Idiosepius hallami; assembly: GCA_034780655.1. Classification (NCBI taxonomy): domain Eukaryota; kingdom Metazoa; phylum Mollusca; class Cephalopoda; family Idiosepiidae; genus Idiosepius; species Idiosepius hallami. The sequence goes on from JAUZSX010060166.1 coordinate 7,108, forward strand.
CACTTTTTTTAAAGATAATTTTATTAAAATCCAAATTATTTACTTTGTAAAAATGTATTTTTCTCAAGTTTTTTCTTTTTTTTTAAAAAGGGAATGAATGATAATTTTTGTTTTTACAAAAAACAATACAATCAGGAACATTTTTTAAAAAATGTTAGTTCCTTTAAAAACTTTTAAAAGTTTTTTTTTTAGTAATTTTTTAATTGGAAATTTTTATTTGTTGATAAATAAAATATTCCACATTTAAATCCTTTTAAAGTCAACAAAATATTTAATTTATAAATTTCACAACTTGTTTCAGTTTTGTTTTTCCTTTAATGGATAAAAACAATTTCTTTGAATTTTTTAAATCAGTTTTTAATGTGTTTTTTTTTATGCATGATACTTCCTTTTCTTTTAACTTATTTTTTTTTTAAGAAAAAGGATTTAAAAAAAAAAAACGGGCAGTGAAGAAAATTAAGAAAAAACATTAACAAATAATTTAATTATTTGTCTATTTCATACAGCAAGACTCGTGTGGAGTTGTGAAGAATTATTATTATTACTATTACCGGTCATTGTTGACGAAGAAAGGTTTTTGAAAGCCATTTCGGGATGTTGTGATTGGTGGTGATGATGATGATGACCAATAATTCCACTATTGTTATTATTGGTAATATTACTACTATTGTTAGTCATCATATCAACCACCCCAACAGCGCCTGGGGTAGTGTTGTTGTTGTTAGTCGGGGTAGACTTTGCTTTCATTATGTTATTGTTATTATTATTATTGTGTAGAGCACAAAGTCGTTTAACGGCTTCTTGTATCAATGTTTGAGCAGAAAGAAGTTTTTGGTGATGATAATAATCTGTATTTTTTCCCAAAATACTTAACCTGACATCTTCAATGTAGATATTATTATTATGGGATTGTCGTCGTCTACTCCTCCTACGCAGAGCCACGGTGTTTCTCTTGACCACCCTGTTTTTATGTTTGGTGGGGTGAACAATCCATTTATTATTTATGTTACTATTATTATTACTCTTATTACTGTTTTTATTAATGTCATTGTGGTTGTGGTGGCGAACAGGGGAGGAATGATGTGGAAGAAGATGGTGAGGATGAAGACTAACAGGAGAAGGAGACAAAGATGTCTTGTTGCTTATAGTCTTTATTTTAGACGACATGTGCCGATTATTTTCAACATTCACAGAAGTTACAATTTCGTCTATTAAAATCGGAGTAGTCCTTTGTTTTTTGTTGGGGGAAGACGAAAAAGTAGAGTTTAATAATTGTTTACTACTATTATTATTATGGTGTTGTTGTTGTTGTATAAGACTATCCATTCCCAAGAGAGCCTGCTGGTGGGCCATTAAAGAATTATTAGCAGTAAAATGTCGAGAATTGTAGTGAGAACCATTATTGATACTATTATTATTAATCATAATAGACGGCGAAGGCGGTAAGTCATTGCTTTTTGTTGGAATAGAAGCTGTTGTTGTTGTTGTGGTCATTAGAGTCATTACATTATGGCCATATTCTGAGCGAGTTTGTTTGTTGTAATGATGAAATTTCAGAGTTTCTTTTAGGCCGTGGGAAAGCCATTCAATGTTATCCTTGAGATCGGGAGAACTGGAGTTGTTTTCTAGTTTTGCAGTTACCATATTTTCCAAGCGAATCGGCATGACTGCAAAGAGAAAGAAGCAGTTTTCTAGGATGGGGGGTTAGGACAGACAGAGACAACGGCGACAAAAATAACGTCTTAACCCGAACCGGCGTTACTAAGGAATGACAGAGAAAGAGAGGAAGACAGACACAAACAAAGATGCGATGCACTTTTTTCGCTCTACTTTTTTGTTGAATGTTTATGTTTTTGTGTCGAAAGCTGGTGAATGTTCTCTCTCATACGCGTTCAACTAAAGAGCCGATGAACGGGAAACGAAAAAGGCCGGCGGTTCGCTGCTGCTGCTAAAATCTTTTCGTTTATCAAGACGTGGAAAACGGAGTGAAGGAGGAGGGGGGACTTGTTTTCCTCGAATCAAATCCAAGTGCACGACTGTTAGCTGACTATTAGTTTGAACGTTCCAGCACGTTTGAATGAACCTTTCTCTTTGTTGGTGATTCGGTCGCGAGACACTGTTCGACATCCGCGTCAAAAAAGAGATCTAATGTTTTTTAAGATTTTTCTCGATTGAATTCGTCAAAATTTTCTTTTCTGATTTGATATAAACGATTGTAATCGATATTTGACTTTTTCGAGGTTCCTAAAAATGAAGAAAAACAAATGAATATGTGTGTTTACTGTTTATAACGAGTAAACAAAAGCCATGGTCTGGCCCAAGAATTCAAATGTCTGTTATTTTGTTGATTATGTTTCTTCTTTTTCTACTACTACTATTTATTTTACTAGACAGCAAGAAAATTTGCCGGGTTGACAAGATAGATAAAACCAACCTCACTAACAAAAATATTGTTTATCAAAACATTCAGTACTTATTATTTTGTTATGATTTGATTCGAAAGTTTTTCATCAAACCGGCAAACCGTGTTTTTGTTATGTATGACGTTTCAAAGCAATTATTGTTTACAATAGAAAAAAACTACCGGCTTTTTTGTTTACTACTATTAATAAATAAAGCAAATTTTAAATATGATAGTCATTCGGTTTTTAGAAGAAGATATAATTAATTAATAAAGGAAACCCAAACCTGATTATTTTTGTTGTTAATTGAGATAATAATGTCGTAAATATCAGAGGATTGTTCTCGATTAAACAAATAAAATAGCACATGTTGCGTCAGACATTGATTTTATTGAATGAAAATAAAGGATGTCTTTCTTGTTTCGTTAGTAATCGGTTGTAAATGTGAGACTACTAGAGACTGTGAAATTTGAGTAAGGACTTATTTTGTGGTAGGAAAATATTTTTATTTTAATATTTTCAGTGAAAATAATTAATTATTCAATGTAGAATATTTTAGCTATATTGAGGTTAGGTTGATAAGTACACGTAGAAAAAAGCAGTCAGTAGTAGCAAGCGGAGTGGAGTGAGTGCCCAAAGTAAAAAAACCTTAAGGGAATTAATGAAAATTCAATTTTATTATTTATTTTATCTTTCAAAGAAATAATTTCAGAATAAAGATTACATTTTACTTCAATAATTTGAAAGAAAATACTTTTAATTCACTTATTTACAATCAGTTAACTTAATTGTAGTTTCAAATTCAATTTTAGTGGTAGTATTAAAAATTAGACCCCTTTTCAAATGATAAAAGAAAAACTATTCATTATTTTTAGTATTTTCAGAAAACTTTTAGTAATTAGCTTTTATAGAAAAACATTCTTAAAGTTCAATAAATAAAATTATTCATTCACGACTACTACTAGAGAGTGTAGTAGTATCTACTACTACTATGAAAAATAGATGAATGTAAAATGGAAAAAATGAATGGAAGTCTTTTTTGTTATTGTTTTTACATATATAAAAAATAGATTTTTTTGGGACAGAAAAATTCTTAACCATAAAATAATTTTTATTTAAAGAACCAAAAATTAAATAAATAATTAATTTAGTGTTAAAAATATTAAGCTGAAATTCAAGAGGGAACAACAAACAATGTTGTTTTTTGTTGTTGTCGTTGTTAATAATAATAATAATAACAACAACAATAATAATAATAATAATTTTTCTTGTTTTTGTTTTCACAAAAGTATTTTGGCAAAATATGTCTGAAAGTTTAAAAATCATGCGCAATTTAAATGAGGATTTAAAATAAAAACTAACTCCACCCATTTTTCACAAGAAAAAATTAAAATATTGAACAAGAAACAACAACAACAATAATATCACCAAAAGAAATTATTCGTCGAAATAAAAAAAAATTCAATAAATTGATTGATTGGTTATTGGTATATTGGAATGAAAAACTAATTATTTATACATTTTTCTTTCCTTGATATTTTAGAAAATTAAGGTTTCCCCACCCCGCTCCCTCAATCAACCAACAACCAATCAATCAATTAATCTATCTGTCTGTCGTCTCGTCAGTATATGTGATGTCTCTGAGCAAGTGTGTGTGGTGTGGTGTGTGGGTGACCATACCTATCTACCTATCCGTCTGTGCAAGAAGAGTGTGCTATTGCTTGCTCTGTCTATCTATCTATCTATCTATCTATCTATCTATCTCTCAATCAATCTATCTGTCTGCCTATTTGATGCAATGATGCATTATGTTGTTTTGTTGTCTCTATCTATCTAGCTAGATAATTTATTATTGTTAATGATGATAATAATAATAATAATAGAAATAATAATAATAAAATGATAGGTATAGATAAATATAGATATCTGTCTGTCAGCCTGTCCGTCCGTCGGTATATTTGTCTGAGATTCAGCCTACTTACTTGCCAGCCTATTTCTAGGAAAGAGAGGTATATAGACCGACAAACAAGCGACACTACGCCACCCTCTTTCTTTAGCTCACATCTGTCTGTCTGTCTGTCTGTCTGCCCGTCCGTCCGTCTCCGTTTAAATTTATTAGAGATATTTTTTTAGGTGTAAGAATGAAAATCCATAATTTAAATCTTTTTAAATATACATAAATTTAAATCTTTTTAATTTAAATATACATTTGAGAGGTTAGGATTGCAAAATTAAATTACTTTACTTTCTGCTGCTGCTCACATTGGAATTCTTGAAAAAAAATGTTAAAAATGAATTAAAATAAAATTCAATTTTTATTCGGTCAAACTATTGTTAAAGAGAAAGAAAATGAATCCGTAGAACTATTTTTCGGAATGTTAATGTTTGTCCTCGACCTTATTATTGCTCTGTGTCTGTATTCACAATATAAGTGAATAATCGTTAGTACGCGAGCTCAAATCCCAGTCAAAACCATTGCATTCTTTGGTTGGTGATGGTGATGACTGGTGCTTGCTCACCACCACCAAGTGAATATAATATACATTAAGTGAATATAACATTGAGAAAAAACAACACTAACAGTCCAAAAAATAGTCCTACAATTTATCAAGCCTTGCTTCTTGTACCCCAAAGGATTCCGAAAAAACTAGAAAATGAATCATTTTAAAGAAAATAAATTAATCCTTTGAAACCTAAGGAGCCTATATCAGCCCTGTCGATCTAATGTTAAAGAAAGGACAAACACATACCAATATTTTGGACCTGGTGTGTCTGATCGGTTCTCTAACGGTTCGGTTCTTTGATTGACTATTTGGTAAATTTGCTAAGACAGAAATGAAAGAATTATCTTTAGTTTTATGGAATTTATTTGTTGACAATTTGGTATTAGTGTATTTTCGCACCCATATGGGTGTTGAAATAACTATCACTAAATATGGCACCCAATAATGGGTGTTCATATGCAGTTTGAGCTATCACTAAATATGGCACCCATGGGTGTTAAAATTTAGTATTAGCGACAATTTATTTTCATTATAAAAAAATCAAATCAAATGTAATAAAACTTAATCCTTTGAATCCTAACTTATCAAAATTACCAAGTAGTCACTCAGAGCCGTTAAAGAGCAGCAGCCAGCACTCCCACTCCAGCAGCAACCAACATAGGGTCAAAATATTAGAGTATCTTCTTTTGCCTTATGTTCTCAGGACCGATATATCGGCCACTTAGGATCTAAAGGGTTATAGAACCAAACATTAAACAAACCATATTAGAATCGAAATGTTGGTGTGACTTTTTTTGGCTTAGGTTACTAAGGCCGATATATTGGCCCTTTAATGGATTAAAGAACCATATGAGGGTCAAAATTCTAGTATGTCTTTTTTGGCTTAGGTTACTAAGGCCGATATATCGACCACTTAGGGTAGAAAGGGTTAAATATTCCACCATTACAATGTTTTGAAAACAACAGTTCTTAATAATTCCTTCCATCATTTTAAAGAAGCTTAATTCTTCTTAAAAGATCAATACGGAAGAGAAGAAGGGGATGAGAAGTAGAGAAGTAAATGTTTGTCAATGTTATTCTATTTCTGTTGTCATCGTGTCCTTTCATTTGTTTGTCCCTGTGTTTGTGCCACCCTCACCCTCTCTCACAATCCTCCCTATTTCTGGCCGAATCAAAACCTAAACACCACCACCACCACCACCCACCACCGCAACCAAACCACTAGCCACCACGACACCACACCACCACCACACACACCTACTAACAACACCATACCATTATCAACATCGACGTTTACGTTGTCATCTTCAAAATAACAACTGTTCAATAATAACAAAACGAAAAACAGTTCATAAATGTCCAGGGTCGTGCTTAAGGCCCCCGCAGACGCCGCAATTGCGGGGGGCGCAAGCTCCATAGGGGCCGCAAGGCTCCTTTGCATCACAAATTGTAATGCAAAAAAATTACCAAAATAATTCATTGTTAATTAGAAAATCATTATCAAACTAAGAATATATATCAATCCATATCCGCCTGTCTCTCTCTATATGTATATATAATATATATACATATATGTATATATAGTTGAAGGCTCCAGTGTGTTGGGGGGGCAACTTGGCTTTTTTTTAGGTTAAAGGGGCCGCAAGGTGCAATTTGCAACGGGGCCCTTGAGTGGCTAAGAAGCATGGCACTGTAAATGTCTTTCTATTCAAACAAAACTAATCCTGTTTCTGATTTCTACCACCAGAGTCTGGGAAAAAATGGCGTTGCCCTTGCCCCTAAAGAGAATTTAACGTTAGTAGAATTCAGAGTAAAGAATCTCTTAAATACGGTTCTGCATGTTAGACAAAAGTCCAAATGATAAAATGGTGTTGCCCTTGCACCCAAAGAGAATGTAACTTTAGTGGGTTCAGTGTAGCTGTTTAAGAGACCCTAAGCTATACTCTGAACTCACTAAAGTTACATTAGCTTTGGATGCAAGGGCAACACCATTTTATTATTTGGACTTTTGTTAACATACAGAACTGTGTTTAGAGGATCCTAAGCTACACTCTGAATTCACTTAAGTTAAATTGTCTTTGGGTGCAAGGGCAACACCATTTTATTATTTGGACTTTTGTTAACATGCAGAACTGTGTTTAGAGGATCCTAAGCTACACTCTGAATTCACTTAAATTAAATTGTCTTTGGGTACAAGAGCAACGCCATTTTATCACTTGGACTTTTGTTAACTTGCAGAACTGTGTTTAGAGGATCCTAAGCTACACTCTGAATTCACTTAAATTAAATTGTCTTTGGGTGCAAGAGCAACGCCATTTTATCACTTGGACTTTTGTTAACATACAGAACTGTGTTTAGAGGATCCTAAGCTACACTTTGAATTCACTTAAGTTAAATTGTCTTTGGGTACAAGAGCAACGCCATTTTATCACTTGGACTTTTGTTAACATGCAGACAAAGAGAGCAGATGTCTTTAATAATAAATTATTCAAACTTTTATTCTCAACCTTTTTTTGTTAATGTTAAACACATGATGCAATTTACTTTTTTTGTCTACTTTTGGTATTACATGACTATTAAAAAATCATTAGAAATTTTGCTATAAAAATACATTAGAACTTATTGTCATGATTTTTCATTAAAATTGCTATAAAAATTTATTACAACATATGGCTATAAAAACATACATTATCATTTTTTGCTGAAATTTTTCCAGGATATTTATTGCTGTAAAAGTGATTCAGAATTTATAGCTATCAAAATGCATTCAAGGGCAGCGAAGTGGAGGATAGGTAAAAAGCTCAGACTATGGAATTGTATAACATGAGTTCAAATCCTAGTCAAGGCGGTGAGGTGGAGTATTGGTAAAAGCTCGGACTATGGAATCATATTACGCCAGTTCAAATCCCAGTCAAACTCATTGTATCTACCTTTACCTGCCTAGGGCCAATGGGGCTCGTTATCTTGGGAGAAGTAGCTCATCTGGGTGAAGGGTAACACTGCTTTAAAAAGCCGACAAAAGGTCCTCAAGTTTCGGGGGTTTGGCATAGAGCTAGTCACTCTTTCTCGTAAAAAACATGTATGGTACGGAAACAGCAATAAATAACAAATTTGCTGCCCAACACACGACTGGGTGTAATTGTTGATAGAAAATGCATTGAAATGTATTGCTAATTTCCCCTTAGTATTTATTGCTATAAAAATGCATGTCGTTATTAATTTTTAAATAAAAATTCATAAATGAGAACAGTGCCATGCTTAGCCACATAGCGGCCCGTACATAGAATGCGCCTTACAGCCTCTTTACTTTAAAAATGGCAACTTACTCCCCCTCAAAATACTGGAGGCTTTGATCAAAGACTATATATACATACATATACAAATCCTGGGTGTCTCAAAAATGTACTCACAAATATAAAAAATGTGCTCACACTTCAAATGACAAGAAAATTTTTATTTATGAACATACAGTGAAATGGAATAGCTTTGAATTTATATTTGTGAGTACATTTTTTATATTTGTGAGTACATTTTTTATATTTGTGAGTACATTTTTTATATTTGTGTGTACATTTTTTATATTTGTGAGTACATTTTTCATATTTGTAATTATATTTTTTTATGTATTTGTGAGTACATTCTTTTATGTTTATGAGTACATTTTTTATATTTGAGAGTATATTTTTTATATTTGTGAGTACATTTTTCATATTTATGAGTACATTTTTTAGACACTGTGTATTTGTTAACTTTTCACTTGGAAGCCACATTCTCATAAAAATGACATTTGTTTTCAGTTCAATTGGCTTTGGCACTATGTTAGTAAGTACTTACACTGATTGATCTGTCTGTCTCTCTTCTTTCAATCTCTCTCTTCCCGTCTCTCTCTATCTCTCCACCTCTCTCTCTCTCTCTGTGCGTCTTTCTCTCCTAGTCTCTCCCTTCGTCTCTCTTTCTCTCCCCGTCCAGATCTCTCCAAGTCAATCTCTCCTTGTCCCTCTCTTCATTATTCTCTCTCTCTCTTCCCGTCTCTCTCTCTCTTTGTCTGCCTCTCTCTCTGTGTCTTTCTCTCCTAGTCTCCCCCTTCGTCTCTCTTTCTCTCCCCGTCCAGCTCTCTCCTAGCTTATCTCTCCTTGTCTCTCTCTTCATTATTCTTTCTCTCTCTCTCTCTCTTCGCCTCTCTGTCTCTGCGTCTGTCTGTCTCCCTCACCCTCTCCCTGTCTGCATCTGTCTCTCCTACTTCCTTCACTCGTCTCTCTTGTCCTTCTCTTCATTATTCTCTCTCTCTCTTCCCGTCTCTCTTTCTCTCTCTTTGCCTCTCTGTCTCTGCGTCTGTCTGTCTCCCTCATCGTCTCTCTCTCTTCGGCTCTCTCTCTGCGTCTGTCTGTCTCCCTCACCCTCTCCCTCTCTGCATCTGTCTCTCCTAATCTCTTCCCTCGTCTCTCTTGTCCCTCTCTTCATTATTTTCTCTCTCTCTTTCCGTCTTTCTCTCTCTTCGTCTCTCTCTCTGCGTCTGTCTGTCTCCCTCGCCCTTTCCCTCTCTGCATCTGTCTCTCCTACTCCCTTCCCTCGTCTCTCTTGTCTCTCTCTTCATTATTCTCTCTCTCTTCCCGCCTCTCTCTCTCTTCCCGCCTCTCTCTCTCTTCCCGTCTCTCTCTCTTCGCCTCTCTGTCTCTGCGTCTGTCTGTCTCCCTCACTCTCTCTCTCTCTGCATCTGTCTCTCCTACTCCCTTTCCTCGTCTCTCTTGTCCCTCTCTTCATTATACTCTCTCTCTCTCTTCGCCTCTCTCTCTCTCTCTCTCTCTGCGTCTGTCTGTCTCCCTCAGCCTCTCTGCATCTGTCTCTCCTACTTCCTTTACTCGTCTCTCTTGTACTTCTCTTCATTAGTCTCTCTTTCTCTCTCTCTCTCTCTCAATCTCCCTCTTCCCGTCTCTCTCTCCGCCTCTCTCTCTCTTTCCTTTATTTGTCCCTTTCTTCATTTTTATTTCTCCTCGTCGCTCTCTCTATCTTTCTTTGTCATTATTACTTTCTTTCTGTCTCTCTCTCTCTCTTCACATCTCTCTCATTCCCCTCTCTCTTTCTCTCTCTCTCTCTCTGACCTTCTCTTTCCTCGTGTGTCTCTCTTTTCATCTGTCCCTTTTCCTCTCTTTCTCTATCATCAGCCCTTTCTTTATTTGTCTCTCTATCTTCATTTTTATTTCTCCTTCTCTCTCTCTCTCTCTCTCCGTCATCCTCACTTTCTTTCTCTCTCCGTCTCTCAACATCTCTCTCACTTTCCTCTTCGTCTCTTTCTCCCTGTCTCTCTATTCTCTCTTGCAACCCAGGTAAAAGTGGATTACTGATATTACGGTATCAAAACTTTGGACCATTAAAGCCCGATATATCAGCTTTGTGGACACAAGATAGAATATGGCATACCAATATTTTGGCCCTAATATGTTCGTTCCTCTAAGTGACTACTTTGTAATTTCGATAAGTAAGGGTCGAAAGGTTAATATTATCTTCTAATAGAAGGGAAGGGCTCTAAGCAGTGGCGTAGAGCAACAGTTTTTGCCGCCCGGGGCGGTCGTAGGATTTGCGCCCCTCTGTCCACTGATAATCAATTAACATTAAATTCAAATTAAAAAAGAGCCCTAAAATTATATATTTTCATGGAACTACAATCAAGGATCTAATTATACTCAATTTTAAATATTTATTTTTATTGGGGTGATGAATAAGTTTTTTTTTTTCTAATCCGTTTAAAAACATAAATATAACGGAACGCACATAAAACAGAACATCCGACAAACTTAAAAACTTATTTTGGTTTTAAAATTTTAGAAATTTTTTAATATTTTTACTATTATTATTTTTTATCTTTTATTTAATTTACCCATTGAAAATGCCACCCTCCGGCATGTGACGCCCGCCCGGGGCAGACCGAGACCGACGATATAATATTATATCTCGTCGGTCTCGGGACCACTGCCTCCGCCCCTCCCTTGCCATGCTACTACTGGCTCTAAGTGACTAGTCGGTAATTTTGCTAAGTCAGGGTCCAAAGTTTTAAAACTAGTCTTAAACCATTGAAACAATCCTAAAACTCTTAGTATTTCATAATAAAAAACATTGAAATGATTAAACAAATAAATTCTAAACTAATTTTGAAAATTTAGGTATAAACTTTATTATTCGGACTTCTGTGTAGAAACATCAAAAACCTACAAAGATGAAGACAAAAGTCCGAATAATAAAGTTAATACCTAAATTATGAAGCCTCATCTCAAAAATAAAAATAAACAATAATTTTGAAAAGTAAAAAGTACATTACACTTACACAGAAGTATTTACGGTTCGGGTTGGTGCATACACTCTAGACCAGTCAGTCAGTCAGTCAGTCAGTCACTACTACTCCAACTCCACTCCAATGAGTCCACCCTCCACCCAACCAAGACAATATGGTCTTGACCCAACCATTAGTCCAGTGAGTCCACCCCACAGTCCCCTGTCACCACCAATGATTTTTTTTTTACTTCAGTTCAGTCTTTCCTACTCCAAGTCCTAGACTCTCACCCTTCAATTCTGTCCCTGAATGTTTGAAGGTGTTGGTGATTGTGCTGGCTGGAAATAGTAAAAAGAAATCAAATATATATGGATCATGATGATGATGATGATGATGATGATGATGATGATGATGATGATGATGATGATCACCATCATCATTAAAATTGTTGTTGTTGTTGTTATTATTATTATTGTTATAATAATGTTGATGATGATGATAATGATAATAATAATTATGAGATTAATAATAATTGTAACCACTTTGATTAATATTCTGAAAAAAAAAACCCAAAAAGCTAAACCTTTTATAAAAATCAAGGCCGTTTGTATTTTTTTTTGCAACCCCACCACCCACCCACCAGTACTACAAAAAACTGCACCTGATGACCCAGTCTCAGTATAAAGAGTTTAGGTAAAGTGTAAAGTCTATAATAATAACACAGACCCTTATTTGGGACAAGAGGAAATATCTCATATCCGCATTTCTCTTGTAAAAGGGTTGCATTTATGTCTCAAAAATAAAAAAAATCTAATTGTTTACGCTCGTGTTCGTGTGGGTGTGTAAAACGATGTCCGAGTATGTGTGCACGCACGCCACGCGAGTGTGCGCGCGTGAACGCATACACAACACTAAACACAAGTTATGCAATAAAAAATTAAAAAAAAATGCATTTAATAAATTACCAAGTAGTCACTCATTCAGTGAGTTGTTATGTTAGAGGAAGAGGAACATATTAAAGCCAAAATATTGTTGTGTCTTATGTTGTCAAGGCCAATATATCGGCCCTAGATAGATTTTACGGAATCAAATTTAAAATGTTTTATTTTTGTGTTCTAAATTAAAAATTGTGAAATTTCAGAACCCCTGGAATTGAACCGTGCAAACGGAACCGGGAACCCTTAGGTTCCTCGGAGAAAACAGAAAAAACACTGAATTAGACTAACATTATTAACACCCTTGTAAAAAGTCATCATCATCGGTGGTGACGTAACGTACATGGTCTAGGTATGACAGGACATTTGAATAATTCTTTTTTACCTCACCGATCATTGAAGCCAAAATTATTTATTAAAAAAAAATATTTACTAAAAAGAATGAGAACATTTAAAAGTGAATTTATTTATTTATACATAATGCAATCGCTGTTTT
>JAUZSX010060275.1:0-19707 GCA_034780655.1 Idiosepius hallami
ATAGATAGATACACTTGAATAATCTTAGATAGATAGATACATTTGAATAATCTTAGATAGATAGATACATTTGAATAATCTGAGATAGATAGATAGATACATTTGAATAATCTTAGATAGATAGATACATTTGAATAATCTTAGATAGATAGATACATTTGAATAATCTTAGATACATTTGAGTAATCTGAGATAGATAGATAGATACACTTGAATAATCTTAGATAGATAGATACATTTGAATAATCTGAGATAGATAGATAGATACACTTGAATAATCTTAGATAGATAGATACATTTGAATAATCTTAGATAGATAGATACATTTGAATAGTCTGAGATAGATAGATAGATACATTTGAATAGTCTGAGATAGATAGATAGATACAATTGAATAGACTGAGATAGATATACATTTTGTTTATGTTATCCCATGAAGAGATATACTTAAATATCTGAAGAAATGTGAGTGGTGTACTCACTTTTGTGATACAGTGTAAGGATAAGTCTGGCTAGATGGATATGAATAAACTTATAATTTTAAGCGTCTCTTAGGTTTTATGAGTAATTTTTGTCTTTATAACTTAATACAACTTAAAGCACAGAAATAAAAGAAGAGCAATGAGGTTAAATAGATAGAAAAAAAGGGAGTTAATTCATTGTTTGGTATGCAAAAAAAAAAGAAATATTCATTTATTGACCTACTTAGGTAATCTGGTGTTTTTAGATGTCTATACAGAGGAGGAGGGGGTGGATTAAGAGGAAGAAAAAGAAAATGAGTTTGGGAAAGCAGGAGAGAAAGAGGGGAGAAAGAAGGGTCTTTTCCTTTTTTTTAAAAAAAGGAGTCTTTCCTAAACAAATCCAAAAAGATGTTCATTGATGTGATACAAAGAAACGAAAGAGCATAAAAGGTAAAGAGAGGCTATGTGAATTTTACATGGATTACCAGCATGGAGGCTATGTTAACACTGGAACAAAAATTCCTAGCCTTTAAAAGCAGTAAGCATAATCTTTTGAAAAAAATGTTTATAAAATGCTTAGAAAGTTTTACTTTCTTGGACTATCTTGTCACCAGACAAAAAAAGTCACTTTTATTAGCCTGTAAAAATGGGAAAAAATGTGTATAAAATGCTAAGTTTTTCCTACTTTATGGGCTGTTTTGTCACCAGACAAAATCACTTTTATTAATTTGTAAAAGTATTAAAGGGGATTTTTGGAGAAAAAAAGTGTATAAAACAAAGTATTCTATAACTTTTTCTGATTGAAATTTGTTAACATTAATGAATTCTTCATTGGTGATCAATCGCTATCGAGTATGACTGTCCTCCTTTCTGGTTCCTGTGGACTGAAGCAATGAGTTCTTTTATTTTCAATCTTAAACCCTTTTGATCCTAAGGGGCCAATATATCGGCCTTAGAAACCTAGGCAAAAAAAAGCTCATTGACATTTCGACCCTAATGTTTTATTGATAGAACGGCTCTGAGTGACTACTTGGTAATATTATTAAGTCAGGTTCCTGAGATGGAGGTTGAAATATCATTGTGTGTGTGTGTCTTCTTTTGTGTTAAGTCTCCAAGGCCGATATATTGGTTCTTTTGGGGTTTAAAAGGGTAATCCACAAATTGGATGCTGAAATTTTGGCTAACTTTGTACTCCATTTGGAGTGATTTCCGATATTTCCCAACCACTGGTCTGGTTTATAAATTTTTTTTTTTTTTTTTTCATCTCCGAAAAAACTAAAATATTTAACTTGGAGATTATTTTGCAAAAAAAACAAAACAAAAACAACTCAATAAACAGAAATCCAAAAGACCAATATTTGGTGAGCACAGATGGTAAGGTGACACATTCCAGACAATTTTGTTTCAATGCATCAAAGAAATAGAAAGCTAATATTATCCTAATGACAAACAAGCAAAGCCTTTCAAGTTGGCAAATCCCCTGCAAAAAGTCAATATTTACATCTTTTATCATTTAAACTAGAGTTCTCAACTAGATATAAATTTACCCTTTTTGAGGTAAAAAATGATATAGTTGGGTGGAATAATTGAAGTATCTGATAATGAAAAAAAATAATTCAATTAAATTCAATTTTGTAAAATGAGAGAATTCAAACAAAATGTGTGTCTGTGTGGGAGTAAGAGAGGAAGTATTTCTGTTATTTTTTGTAATGCAAATTAACTTCATAATTTCTTGTGATACGAATAAATAATACTATTTTTGTACAAAACTTAAATAATAAAAAGGTTTTTTCTAACCGTATTTTTTCTGTCACTTTATGATGGCTCTGGATTTTTTGTATGGGAATCGGGGGTAAATGAAGAAATACATAAAGCCGAGGGGGTAAATGATGGAGAAAAGGTTGAGAATTGCTGACTTGAGCAAGAAAAAATATTTTAAAAATATAAAGACAAATTCAATAATTTCTACCTCTATTTTTAAGACTTGTTGTCATCCTTATTATTAATACCTTCACAATCCTTCAGATGAGGCTTGATAATTTGGAGATCTAATTTTTGGACTATTATTCTCATCCTTATTATTGTTACCTTCACAATCCTTGAGATATGGCTTGAAAATTTGGACATCTATTTTTTAGACTATTGTTCTCATCCTTATTATTGTTACCTTCACAATCCTTGAGATAAGGTTTAATAATTTAGAGATCTAATTTTTGGACTGTTGTCCTCATCCTTATTATTATTACCTTCACAATCCTTGAGATAAGGCTTGATAATTTGGAGATCTAATTTTT
Source organism: Idiosepius hallami (assembly GCA_034780655.1). NCBI lineage: Eukaryota > Metazoa > Mollusca > Cephalopoda > Idiosepiidae > Idiosepius > Idiosepius hallami. The sequence continues at coordinate 2,756 of JAUZSX010060275.1, forward strand.
GGACTGTTGTCCTCATCCTTATTATTATTACCTTCACAATCCTTGAGATAAGGCTTGATAATCTATACATCTATTGTTTGGGCTATTGTTCTCATCTTTATCATTATTGACATGATGAATCCCTCGATCTTTCTTCAGGTGATTAAATTAAAGAAGTTTCATATTGGAATCTGAAGTTTCTCATGGCTCTTCTAACTTTATGCAATTCACATCAACTTCTCTTCATGATAGGGTGTTAAATGTTTGAAATGCATTTTTAGTCATTATTATTTCTCTTCTTGGTTGGAATTGAAACCCTCACCTTCAGATAACAATCTCTTAAGAAGTGTAACTGAAGAAACTCAACTTCTTTATCCTTCATGCTTCAATAATGTCTATTAAAACTTTCTTTAAATGATCTTCAGCATTAAATGACCCGTGAAGGTCGATATGCTAGTTAAACAAACCAAGCAATCTACAACTTTCTTTAACCATAAATACCCTCCACACGCATTCATACATAATCTGACAAACTATTGTTACAGATCTATTTTAAAGTTTTATAATTATGAGAGATCACTCATTGAGCTTGATATGATGTAAAACAAAAATTATTTATACGGTCAAGTTGTGTTGGCGACACTGGTTTCTGTCAGATCACCAAAGTTAAGCAACGTCGTACCCGTTCAGTAGTTAGATGGGTGATCATTTAAAAATATGAGTGTTTACAGTTCAATTTCTTGTTTTCTTCTGCTTAAACTCGCCATGCTCTCATAAAGTAGAATTTGAAACCCGTTTTAGAACCCAATCAAACGCTACAATCTGACTTTTATATGTATATAGATTATAGACGGTTTTTACACACTATTTATGCCTTAAACCCGACACAAAACTCATAAAGGATGTTAAAACGATTATTTATGGAATCAAATCAGTTGCTCATTAACGTTCCTATTTCTTTCTTTCTTTCTTTCATCCTTTCTTTCTTTCTTTTTTCTTTCATCCTTTCTTTCTTTCTTTTTTCTTTCATCCTTTCTTTCTTTCTTTTTTCTTTCATTATTTCTTTCTTTTTTCTTTCATCCTTTCTTTCTTTTTTCTTTCGTCCTTTCTTTCTTTTTTCTTCCATCCTTTCTTTCTTTTTTCTTCCATCCTTCCTTTCTTTCTTTCTTTTCTTCTTCTATCCTTTCTTTCTTTTCTTCTTCTATCCTTTCTTTCTTTCTTCTTCTATCCTTTCTTTCTTTTTTCTTTCATCCTTTCTTTCTTTTTTCTTCCATCCTTTCTTTCTTCTTCTATCCTTTCTTTCTTTCTTTCTTCTTTCATCCTTTCTTTCTTTCTTCTATCCTTTCTTTCTTTCTTCTTCTATCCTTTCTTTTTTCTTCCATCCTTTCTTTCTTTCTTCTTCTATCCTTTCTTTTTTTTTCATCCTTTCTTCCTTTCTTCTATCCTTTCTTTCTTCTTTTATTCTTTCTTTCTTTCTTCTTCTATCCTTTCTTTTTTTCTTTCTTTTTAATTTGATAATTATTAGAATTATCTCAACCCAACAAAGTTATGTTATTTCATTTTTCTCTCTCTTAATAAAGATCTAATGAGACTGACAAGGCATAATTTTCTTTTCTTGTTTAACTTCTTTTTTCATGGCTTCTTTATTTTTTTCAAGTCCTATATTATGAACAGGGTAACAACAGTAAATCTCAACTGTATTTCGGTTAATACTTACAAGAAAATTAAAACTAATTATTTTGATTGTTCTAATTAAATTCTCTTCTTAAAGATTAATAAAACACTTCAGCTGAGTTTTAAAATGTCGAACTCTCACATGTCTAAAAAAAAAAAAAATCATATTAAAAAAAATTTTTTTATATAGAAATTTGTCTGGATATATATATATATATATATATATATATATATATATATATATATGTATCCAAATATCCATTGGGTAATGAAATTGAACATGTTGTTAGAGTTAGTCTCGTATGATCCAACCTTGTTTGTGCTAAAGAGCAGTGCTGTGCTTAGCCACTTAGCAGCCCAGACACAAAATGCGCCTTGCGGCCCCTATAGCCTAAAAAAACCACTTGCACTCCCCCCCCCCGTCAATATACTGGGGCCTTCGACTATATATATACAAACATATACAAATCTCGAGAAAGATGGATTGGTAGATGTATATTTCAAGTGTGATAATGATTTTCATAACTTGAAAATAAATTCAATTTTCCTGGATAAATGCTGTCTTAGGGAGGGAGAGGGAGAGGAGAAGTGTATAGAATGAGGAGGAGGAGGAGAAGGAGGAGGAGGTATGAATGAGAAAAAGAAAAAATAAATAGATTCATTGCTTATTTCTTTTGCATTATTCATTTTTTTTAAATGCTCCTTGTACATTTTGGCTGTGTTGTATGAATAATTAATTAACAATATTTGATTTGGGAGGAAGGACGGGAGTTACGAAGTAAGATGGAGACAAAGGAAAGAGAGCTAACATAAAAATAGCAAATAAGTGTCAGTCCACAAAGCAATAGAATGTGTTGTTATTACCAGGAAAAAAAATCACTTTTAATTTCTATTCATTTCAACTAAAAAAATAAATTGTTTAATTGGATTAATTTTGTTCTATTCAGACCATATTTCTCTTTCTATCATTCTTCTTCCCTTTATTGTGTATGTTTGTTCGTATTCGAAGAAATCATTTTATACCGGAAGAATCCAATGCCAGCCAATAGGAGAACAGAATACAAATAACATTGTCTATAAAATAATTAAAGCCAAACTTCCATAATTGCCATTGATACTAATATTCCGTTAAAACCCGCTTGGATTTTTATTCACTAATTTAGACATTAAATATTCTTTGGATAATTACCATTTTCAGATTACTGTCAAACTTTAATATTTTGGATTTATCTCACTTTTACCAGGAATAATGGCAATGAATTATTAAATCTCTGGAATGAAATAAAATTGATGAAAAATAAAGAACATTGCTGATGTGTATTTCTGAAGATACCATGTTTGGAATCCCATATTAGTCCTAAAATCAAGTTGTTCTATTATTACAGTGTTATGGCCTTATGAGGGCTGTATTCAAAACAAAAGTTTTAAGAGATGTATTTTATAAAGACAAAAGAAACTTTATAGAATAGGGGGGGGCAGTCAACATGGCCAACTGGATAGGCAAACAGACTTTAGAACTGTAGTACACGGGTTTGAATCCAAGTTGTTCCGTCTATGTTGACATGTTGACCAATGCCCTTGGGAAAGGTATGAATCCCCATCTTCCTTCCAGCTATGGATTAAATAGTGCAACTTATGTTATTAAAAGAAAAAAAAAACTGTGTATGAAAAAAACATTTATCATAAGTAACTGTTCTCGGCATTAAAATGACCTGAAAAGGTTGATATGCCGTTAAACACAAAACAAACAAACAAACAGAATGTGGGAAGGAGAGATTAGTTATCTAATTGAGTGTGAGAGAGGTTAACTTTTGGATTTATACTTGGCTCGGATCGTCAAGTCTTTCTGTATGAGAAAAGTCCAATCAAAACATGATAAAACATTTTCTCCACGCTCCCCATAGATAGGGATTGAGTCCATTTGAAGGGTGGTTCTGCCACAACATATGGTATATCAACCTATTTGGTAATTTAATGAACAATCATTTTTTGATAAATGTCTTCCTTTTGTAAAAAGCTTGTTAGTAAAACAATGAATAAATTATTTTACTTGTAAATGAAATGAATAAAGTGATTCCCTTCCCAAAGGGGCTGAAAAGTGCATTCTATATTGGGGCTGGCTATGTGACTAAGCACAGCACTATAGTATTTGAAACCTTTTTTCTCAGTTTTTGTTTTCTTTGTGGATGTGTGGGAATAATAACAAGTGTGAAAATGTTCTTCTGTCCTGAGATTTGAAATTGACATTTTGTTTGTATTCTGAACAAACTTCTGCCTTATGGTTCAGCAATTGTTGGAAACACTCTTTTTACCCATCACCATCTTACAGGTGTTGTCTTTTGACAGAAACAGGACGAGGAAGCAGTCTAAAAAAATAGATTTAGAAATTATTAAGCCTTATGTGAAGAAGGGCTGTGAAAGTAACAATGATAGGGATGAAGACAACAGTCCAAAAAATAAATGTAGACATTATCAAGCCTTATATGAGGGATCTTGATGGTAACAGTGATAAGGATAAAGACAACCGTTCAAAAAAATAATTGTACAAATTATCAAGTCTTATTTTAAAGATTCAGAAAAATCCAATTTTTTTAAACTTCTTCATAAACAAGTGATGAATTTAAAGTGAAATCAAAAGAAGCTGATATTTTTAGAAAACTTTCTTTCTGTTTTGAGAAGAAAAAAAATGAAATGAAATCAAAGTCTAAACTTTTATTTCCAGTGAAATCCATTTTAGACAATGGATAGAGGAACTCTGACTTTAGACTAGTCATATATGAGTGGTTTGATTCCTAATCATTCTGTTTTGGTTCAGATTTGAGCTAGAACTCTTGGCAAAGAATCTAATCCCCATATTTTCTCTAGCTATAGGCTAAATAATGCCTCCTAATGTTAACTATAAAAGTTAACTTTAACAGTTAACAAAAATGATTGTTCAATGTTCTTAGCAGTAAATGACAGAAAAAAGGTTGATATGCCACAAAACAAACAAATTTTTACTCCTGATCATTTTTTTTAGCCAAGATTTTAAGTTAACTTTTTTGTTCTACGTTTCTTTGTTTTGGAAAAAAAAAGAGTTTTACTCCTGAACTGGTTCTGATTATTTTAAAGAAGACAAACCTGTTGTGATATAAAGCAAAACCCAAATTGTTATGAAGGAATTTCACTCCAATTACTAAGTCCTTGCTTACCTAGTAACCAGTGGTTTTTATTGGAGTCAAAGTAACAACAAGTCTCCATTGAGTCTAGCAGACTTGTGTCATTCTAGCCAAAGACTGTATGGTGCAACATTTCCTTGGGGTTTTTACCCTTCTTTGCTTACTTCACCAAAAGCTGTCATTGATAAAATCTTCTTGCTCTGCCAACATATTTCTTAAATGAATTCATAATTATTTAAATTTAAATCAGTTGAAAAAGAACAGTGGTTTTCAAACTTTTTTTGCTAGTGCCCCCTTTGCTGCTGGGCAACAATGCCAGTGCCCCCTTCACCACCAGAAGAAAATGACATTGCCCTTCCTCTTCTAACGAACACCATAATGACAGTACATCTTGGAGAATATATGGTGAAAGTATACAGGCACAACTGGGGGAATGATTAATTAAATACTCCTGTTTTTCTAGCCTTTCTACCAACACTAATATCACATTTTACTGTAATTGCTTTAATGCTCCCTTAACAATTTTAATGCCCCCTCATCCAACTACTTACTCATCAGTGACCCCCTGAAGGTTCATATCATCCCCAAGGGGGCAATTCCACCCACTTTAAAAACCACTGAAGTAGACCAAAAAGATTATTCAGCCATAATTTTTGGTGAATTTAACAAAATGAGGGAATATGAATTAAAGCAGTGACAAACCTTGTCATAATTAATTGTATGTGTAACGTTTATGTACCTATAAGTGTATAGACATGGTTTACTGACATTTCATCACTTGACTATTAATCATGGAAATTTTAAATCACCAGACTTTTAATCACGTTTTGGTCATCACATGAACACTTAATCACATCAACATTGAAAACTTTAATCACCTCAAAGAAAAAAAGTAGATTTATTTGTGTAACTATGTTAGTTATGTATTATGTTTTTATTACGTTAAATGTTTAGGATCTTTCACAATTTTGAGTTATTTGCAAAAATGGGTAAATTCATACTATGAAAAATCACCGTCAAGGATTCCAAAACATGGACAAATAATGAGATGAAAAAACATCTTTTTAGAGATAATATATTTGGTGTAACAACACCGTTCAAACGCTTTCAGAAATTCCCAAGTGATTAAAATTCTCGGAGTGATTAAGCGTCCATGTAATAAAAAACATGTGGTTAAAAGTCTAGTGATTAATAGTTGAGTGATGAAACATCCGTACAACACACACATAGTTAAATGTTAAGTGCATTTTCCTTTTTCCATACTCATTTCTAATAACGAGTTCTAATTTGAATCAATCATTCTATTCATGTCTGATCAGTTCACCAACTGCTGACATATTTTCCAGCACCGTTTCTTCTTGTGTGCATTCATTTGCATGATAATTTTAGAATTGATAATTATTAATAATACAATAAATTTTACATATTTTGACATAATGCTGTTTATTTATACATATATATACACACACATGTACATTGACACACACACACACACAGAGGAAATGTTTAATGGATGAAGATGTATGCATGTGTGTGTGTGTGTGTATATATATATATATATATATATATATATATATAAGAGAGAGAGACGGTGGAACTAAATACAGTCCCTCCCTTTGAAATTGGCTGCCTGATGAGAAGCAAAGCACACGTGTGTGGTGTGGAAACCCAGGGTCATAATCTCTCTCTTTCTCTCACTATATATATATATATATATATATATAAATGTATGTGTGTGTTTGTTCAGACATTAACTCGGGAAAGCAGCATCTCATCTAAGTGAAAGGTAACATCGAATGCGTAAAAATGGCCTTGTGTCAAACTCTGGTTGGTGCTCTCACCTAGTAAATATAATATTTCATTTAAAAGAATTTTAAGTTTTCTTTTTAATATTTAAATTTTTTTTCTTCTCTATACTAAACTTAAAATAAACACACACGCATTTTAGAATATCTCTCTGCGTAGTAAAGTAACTTTATCAGCTTGTCTTTCTTTTTCTCTTACTTTTATCTCCCTCCTTTCCTTCTCTGTTTTACCTGTCTATCGCTCTCTCTCTCTCTTTCTGCGTTTCTTTTCTCCTCTCTCTTTCAACTTTACTATCTTTCCTGTTTGATCTTTCTATCGCTTTTCATGCCTAAGCGTTCCCCCTCCTCCCCTTTTCTGTCTTTTATTTCCTTTCCTTCTCTCTTTTTTTCAAACCAACTGATATTAACAATGTTGTTGTTTTTAAATATAGATTTATTTTCCTTCCCGCATTCACCTTAAAAAATGGCCTTGTGCCAAACTTAGTTGGTGCTGCTGCTCTCTGCTCACCAAGTAATTATATTATTTTCCTTCTCGACCAAAAAAAAAAAAAGAAAGAAAAAGATAGAAATTGACCCAAACGTCAAAGACTTTTTGTTTTGTTATTTTTTTTTTTTTTAAGTATTTAACATTTAAAAAAATAATTACACCATACCATCTCTGAAAAAAAAAAAGAATTAACAACTCAAAAAAAAATATATAGCAGGTAAATAATCAGTAGATAAATAAATTTTGAAAAATATATATCGTTAAAATTGAAACAAAAAAAAATGTGTCTTCTTGGATGGCCGGAAAAATAATAATAGTTGTCATCCTGGTTGATTTTTTTTTGTTGGTATTTTTCTTTAAAAAGATTTTTCGGATTCTTTTCTTTTTGTTTTCCATTTTTCTTTTTCTTCTTGGCCTCTCCCCCCCTCTCCCCTCATTACAAACAGACATGACGTCAGATCACGTGATTGCGGGAGTGCACCGAAAGGAGAAAATCGGAAACAATGTAGACATAATTCGATAAAAAAAACCCTTCTTATTTATCTCTACAACCGTTTGATGACATTAAAATCAAAACAAAAAAAAGCCACACCAAAAGCGAAAATCCAACAAGATTTAATAAAAAAATGTCTGACTTTGATTATTAAATTACTAACAAAGACGACATAATGTTGATTCTAGTAGTTGCGAGTAGAAGTGAGAGTAGATATAAGTAAAGAACATGGCGATGGTTTCTCCTCCTACTTTGTTTCTGAAACATGAATCAGCTGCTGTTTTATTTCTCTCTCTATGTGAGTCAATTAATATTTACCCCCTCTCTGTATGTTCTAATACTCATGTCCGTATTCATATTTCTCCCTGACGGTTCCCTTCGATTCGTCTTCATCGTGTTTGCCCATAAAGACCCGACATGTTGAGTTCATAAAGAAATGGCTCTTATGGAGCCAATGTTTTGTTTCGCTGTTTTTGTCCATGACTGATGGTTATGATTGTAAGCAATCGGCTTTCGGGGGATTCATGTCGATATCTATTGCACCCGGCAGGACAAAGAAGATCTGCGAAGAAGAACCAAGCAAGGCAGCAGCAGCAACCAGCATTATGGTTGATTTTTGCTCCTCGTCTATTATACACAACATCAGCTTTGTCGACGACGACCAAGACCATCTCGCTTCTTCTTGGTCTTCTTCTTCGTTTGATTCTTTTCTTTCATCGTTTTATTATTTTTATTATTATCACCGACTTTAAAAGACTTTTTTATTTAATATAGTAGTAATAATAATAATAATAATCTTCTCCAACCCCAAGCCAAAAGTACAAGAGAAAAAAAGAAAAGGTCTCTCTCTCTCTCTATATATATATAGTTATATATATTATTAATTATTATTAAATTATAAATTTTGTCGTTGGAGAAAAAACTACAGAAAATACTTTTTTTTCACTCCACCCCTAACCCCCCAAGAAAAAGAAAAATTGTTTTCATAAAAAAAGGATCTGGACGATTTTTTGTGTGTTTATTTTAATTATTTTTCATTTCAACAAATCCCCAAAATTATTGTTAAATTCGATTTGTTGTTTATCTTTGGTTGGAGACATTTTATTTACTAAAACAAACAAACAAACAAACAAAAAACAGCTTCTGCTACAAATAAATTGGCAGAAGCAGCAGCCTGTATAAGGTCAGTATGTTTTTCTTTTGCTTTATTAATTTACTTGAGCTTTTTATTTTTTACCAGATTCTTAATCGTTTTATAACTAATTTTGCTCGTAAAGAATCAAAACTATATATATAATATATATATAAACACCGATCGAAAGTTGCACTTAATATGCTCAGAATTTTTGCCATATTTCACCCCCCCCCCGATTTAAACTTCAGAAAACTCTTAAATAAAATCAGAATTTACAGCTAATTTTAGTTTATTCAGCTAGAATGAAACAAAAAAAAACACGTAAAAATAATGAATTTACTATACTTAAATAAAAAACTAAAGATTTTAAAAAAATTATCAATGTTGAAAATAAATGTAAGTGTTGACTGTTGTTGTGAGTGAACTATGCTTTTTTGTGGGGCTATGGTTTTCTTCTAGTTTAGCGTTGTAACTTCGTGATGCCGTAATTGTAATTTGTAGTGACCGGCCAAATTATTCCTACATCGAGTATGAAAAAAGAAAATTACACCATTATAAAGTTCATTTTTCATTTAATAATCGATGAAAAGTTCATATCGATTAGATTATTACCTGATTTTTTTGTAGATTTTAAAAGACAGATATAATATAATTCATTACAACTCTATTTTACGCAATTACAACGCTAAACTAGAAGAACGCCTTATTTTTCATAGTGCTATATTTTTCTTTGTTGCCTTACTTTTTTCACTGAAAGTAAGCAAAAATAATCCCACATGATTAATTTCGATGTTATTTTTTATTTTGTTGTATTTTATCCTTTTTCATTTAAATTATAAAACCTAAATTTCTATTTTCAATAATTAAGAAATTTGGCTGATTGAAGTTATCATCACTAGACTTTTCATCACGTGGACAATTCATCACCTCGACATCGATAACTTTCATCACCGCAAAGAAAAAAAATTACATTTATCATGTGATAATTATGTAATTGTTTTTATTACGTTAAATTTTTTGCCCATTTGAAAATTTGAGGGTTATTTTTACGTAAGATTATTAAAATCTATAAAGTGAATATCATTCACTTTTTCAAACTTTTAAAAAAATAAACAATAAAAAGATTATTTCAATTAATTTATTTTATGTTTAAAAATTTAAACAAACTTCTCCAAATAGTTTCATTTTATTAAATGTTAGTAAACATAAACATTACAGAACTTGAATTTAAAATAAAAAGTCCAAGGCTGAATTGCCAATGTGATGAAAAGTCTAGTGATAAATAGTCGAATCGGGTGATATAAAGATCGTACTGCCTTTTTCAGTTTTGTTGATGAGAGTTAAGTGTTGAATCCAAGAAGCGGCCCAAATTCCAGAAAATTCTTTGATTTTTAGCCACTATTACCAAACGAATTATTTTTCTTTCGCTAAATAGTGTTGTTAAAAAAACCTTAAAAACAAAAAGAAAGGCTTCTGACTTCATAAATTCAGTCATATTTTTTCCCTCACATTATCATAATAATGTAAATAAAAGACTTTCAGTTGTTTTTAACAAAAACCCGTATTTAGAGCAAAAAATAACTCGTTTGGAAATGCCTTCTGGCAAGATCAAATAATTTTCTGGAATTTAAGCCGCTAAAATCGAATTCAACCTTTTAAAGGGTAACCATTCTAATTGTTTTTATTTTGATTATTTTTTTTTCACCGTGTAAATACAGAGAAATATTAATCCGGACGTAAAATTCACAAAAATGGATTTTTTTGTACAATGGTGACAATAATTTCTTTCTTTATTTGATTTAGTTTAACAGTTTTTAATTAATCTTAGTATAAATTGATTGAGTATCGACTAATTATATTTAGTTCCTTTCATTGGTATTTATTTGCTGCAGCTGATGTTGTTACACTGGTTGCAGTAGCAGACTGCACTGAAAGTGATATTTAAAAACTTTGATTAATTTTGCCGAACTTCTTTAAATTAAATGTACTTTAAAAAATCTCAATAAAATGAAAATAAATATTCAATGTACTTCTAACTGATGTGGGAAGCTTAAAAAAATCAAGACATTATGATAAATATGAATTTCGGTCCCAAACTACAGGCTGTACTAGTTATGACAAACGTGTTTTACTGTTTTACCCCTGTATATACCGAAAGTGCACAGTAACTTTTTAGACATCCTGTTTGTTAATAACATTAAGGTTTTTTTTTCATTTATTTATGCATTGTGGCCGTCAGTTTTTAATGGATGGGATCATCTTGTTAAGACTTGTTTGACAACAGATCTGCCTTGAAAGCAAATATTCAAATATCACTTTTTGAAAGAATTCTAAGACTTAAGAAGAAAGAAACGCATCAGCATTTATTTTTGCTGATCATATTTTGTAGTCGTGGAAACTCAAAATGCCCTATCAATGCAGTTCCTGTTAATCTATCTCTGCTTAATATTTCCCCCCAAACTAACAATAGGTTTTGATGCTCTTCGTTTGTCATTATGAATAATCTTTATCAAATAATAATTTCTTAGTTGACACACACAGGCCTCTTAAAAAACAAAATATTCTACAAGAGATCTGAACTTTTCTTACAATTCATTTATTTAATAAAAAAAATATCACTGTTGCTTTGGCATAACAATATTGGGATTGTATTCTAGAAAGTATGCTTAACCTAACATGGATTAGTTTTGAAAAAACTATGTTAATGGATTCTTCTATTCAAAAATGATTTTAGATAAATGTACAGACATGTTTTAAAGTTCATTATTTCATTTAAAGAAAAAAAAACTTCTTTCATAATCTGAAATGTAAAAATGACCAATAAAGACAAATAATAAAAATTAAACTTTGTCTACTCATCATACTTTTTTTTTCTTTTTTTAAAACCAAAAAAACTATTTAATAACTCAATCTCATCAGGGTTCTACAGACAAATTTACTTTTTGGTAACGTTTGAAAACTAAATATTTTTCATTTACTTGCCAAGTAGAAAAGTTACTAGCCAAACCCATGAAATTTTATTTCCCTCTCATATTAAGAATAAACTAATAATTTAAAACTTACAGTTGAAGAAAGTGTAACGCATTTCATTTTGAATTACTTTTTCTTCTGCATATTTTTTTAAACAGCGTAGTTAAAAAAAAAAGAGTATATTGTTGTATTTTCTATTAAACTTTTTATTGTATTTATTAGGGAATTCTTTGAAATAGGCTTTTTAATTTATGTATTAAATATTTTCAAACTATGTAAGATGAGGACAGCATTCTACCAATAATTTTATAAACCTTTTATTGTTCCAATAATTTTTGCTTGTTTAATTAAAAACCACGGGGATTGAAAAGACATTTTTATTCAGTATTTGGAAGATTGTCAGTAAAAAAAACAAAAAAACAAGTCACCAAAAGATAAGTGTTTTATTACTTTTTAGTCCCTACTTGGAAAAATCACTTACAAATGTGAGTAGTGTTTCACTTGCAACATAGAACCCTTTCAGTAGTTTTAATAAGTGTTTTTCTTTGATTACAAGCATCAAACTTTTGATAATGAATTTTTGGTATGATCATTTCTTGGTTAGAAGTTGAATCAGCTCCAAATTCAAAGGCTTTCTGAATGAAGCTCAAAGGAGAGGAAGGGAGGTTTTTTTCTGACAACTTCCGTTTCTTCATGACTCAGATCAAAATCTACTTAAATCATTTCTATATGAGATGCGAGATGATGATGAATGGAATTGTCTTGGACTGGAGAACAGGAATTAATTAAAGCCACTAAAAAGAGATACAAAAAAAAACCTTTAAAAAAAATGTTGCTTTTTTAATTTACTTTCTTCTATGAGAAGAAACCCAAGTTAGTCACTATGCCGTTTTTACGTGCTCTCTATATTTGGGCTTTTTCCATTTAGTGTTGCCCTTCTCCTAGATGAGTTGTTCTCCAGAGTTAACAAGCCCCCACCTACCCAAGGCAGCTGAAAGTGAATGAAATGGTTTCGATGGGGATTTGAACTCGTGTACTACGATTCCAGAGACCAAAATTTTACGAATGCTTCACCCTCGTGGTCTTTCTTTCTTCTCTACAATGTTTAAAATTCATATATTTATTTGTAAAGATAAAAGTTTACTTCATACTTTAGATTTATTTTTCTCAAATGTTAAAAATCCATAAAATTTAAAAAATGGCATCATTTAAAATTCTCATTAAATTCTCATTAAAGTTGATTTCATTTCACAAGATATTATTAATATTGTTTTTGTTAATTCTTCTAATTTCTTATTCAATCAAGATTCAAATGTTACAATCTAACATCAACATTTTTTTTCTCCCTTTTTGATGGATCTTCTTTAAAGATGATTATTAATCTTTAGTATTTAGATTATTTGGAATTTGGGGGATGTCTGTTTTGGATAGTGGATAGGCAGTCAGACTTCAGAATTGTAATATCCAAGTTTGAATCTTTCATAATTAGACTAATACCTTTGAGAAAGGTATAAATCCCTACCTTCCTGCCAGCTAGGGATTAAATAGTGCATATTGCGTTATTAAAAAAATTGTGTGGACAAAACAGTGTTTATCAAAAAATGCTTGTTCTAGGTATTAAATGGCCTAAAAAGGTTAATATGCTGTAAAACAAAACAAGCATTTGGACTTTTGTTCTCATCTTCTTGCTACACCCAATTCAGTTAAATTATAGATTTAAAAAAAAAAAGTCATTTTACCAACTTTTTGTTTTTGTCATTTCTTTCATTAATTTTATTTCATTTTTCTTTTTTCTTTTAGCTTTTAACTCCTAAACTTTTACTTTTAGGAATTCCCAAATCTTCAATTCTAAGTAATAAACTGTTAATTTTCATAAGTAAAGTGGATAAGTCTTTTAATAAAAAAATGGAAGTTTTGTTTTTCTTGTTCTCTTGCTGACTCATTTGTTATAAGCTGATTTATTAGAATCCTAATGATTATCCTTCCCCCTTTTTCTAAACTCTATTTCCATTTTCCAGCTCTATTGTATCTTAAAACTCAAATTATTCTTATTATCATTAAGTGTTTGCTTAGTTGATATCAAAAAGTCTATTCAAAGATATTATTGATTTAGATTATTTGCCTCATAAACCTTTTATTTACTTTTTATTAATTCTACAAAAAGAACTATGAACATTTCATTTATTTTGTGAATGCTACTTATTCTAATTGCGTTTTATATATATATATATATATATATATATATATTTATATATATAAAGGAGTCAAGGCTTTTTTCCTTCAAACTGCAATCTCTCCAAATAATACAAGTAGTATCAAATAATGACTTATGCTAGAATGTAATAGAATCTTTTAATTTTGATATTTTTTCTTTTTACTGTTCCATCAAATCTAATAATTCTAAACACAAGCAACCTGTCTGTTTCCTATTTGATTTCATCTTTCTCTTTCCTTCATTATGAACCACTTCTGTTTTTCTCTTTCACACACAATTTATTTTTATCTGACTTTGCTATGACCTCACCACATCATTTACAACAGTAACAAGCCCAATGGGTGAGGAAAGCTCTTCCTGCTCATCATCGTCAACAACAACAGCAGTTACAAAAAAAACAAATTCTTAATTTTGTTATATCTTCTTGTAAACTTTCTCCAATCTTAAATTACTGTTGCTCATAATGTTATTTTGGAATAGTATTAAGATTTTTAATGCTTACTTAATTCACTCTCTAAGTATTTTTACCAAATGTTTGTTATGTCTACATTTGTTTGCCTGTGTTGACAGCTTGGTGCAGAAACTAATGAACTTGCCATACTTTTTTTTACCAGTAGAACGAGTTGTGTCACTTGTCCTAGAAAAGTTACATTTGGAGATTAACTGAATTATAGTTTTTTAAAAAGATTTAGCATTTCAAAATACTATATTTCAGTATTTATTGGATTAAAAAAAAAAAGATCAAAGTAGGGAGGGGGTTCAATTTTCTTCCATCAAAGATTGACAGATCAAATGTGTTAAGTTTTTAATGTATTTTTCTTTTTTTAAAGATTATTTCACACAATCTTTTGCTTTTGTTCAATATTTTAATACATAAAGTAACTTAGTGATTTCAATATTTAATTTTACAAATATATGTTTTTTTTTGTATGTTTAAGACTATAAAAGAATTAAACAATTTCTATTCCTTTTGTGCTCTTTTTGATTTGTGTTTTGGGGGATTTCAAGGTTTGTTTTATTTCTTTCTAAAAAAACAAACTGAAAATTATTTTAGTAGACTTCAGTTATATTGACACCCCAATAACCAACATTGTAACCATACTGCAGATTCTATGAGCCTTCAACAATCCAATTTTTCCAGTTTGACTCCTAACTAGCTTTTTTACAACTCAAAATCAAAGCTATTTTGTTCCACACGTCTAAATATCCCATATATCAAGTTTCAAGTCTCGAGACCAAAAATTGGCAAAGTAGTTTTATACAGACCCTTTCTCAGAAACACACACATATACACACACAAGGTCACTTTTGTAAGATAGATTACTTTTTCATCTGTTATCTAGGTTTAACAACTTTCTATTATTGCTAACTTATATTTTAAGAACACATTTCTTTATTAATCGCAAATATCGTCATCATTATTACATAATTTCTGCTTTGTTCATTTCTACTGGCTACAAATCCTATTTATTTCTAAAATAGAAACATCTTTTAATAAAACACTTCCCTCTTATTTAATAACACACTACTTATATATTTGCTTGCCTAATGGTGATTTTGCAACTACATTTCCCCTTCCTCCTATTCTCCCTTGCTTGCTTACTAATAAAAAGAAAAAAGAAAAGGCAGAAATAATTTCAAAAAATCTTAATTAATAATCTCCTGATGAATGAAAGTAGGACAAATACTGTTATTTGGATTAAAAGCTGTTTTCAAATAAACAGTTATCTTTTAAAGAAAGTGGAAAAAGAATAAATTTACTTCTTTTTTTCTGAAGTTATAAATTTTTCCAGAAAAATATTAAATGCTTCTTTATTTTCTTAGGTTTTCTTTTTTAACAGTTTTGATTTATTTCAACCAATTTTGCCCAACAACAATGTTCAATAAAAACATCCAATAATTTGACCAGAAATTTTAATCAAATTAATTAGTTTATATTGTTTGAAGGAAAGACATTTGGTTCCACTAATGAATTGAAATTTATATCTGGTGTTGCTAAAAATCTATATATTCTCTTTTGGCAGCATAGTTGGAGCATTGGTAAAAGCTTGGCTTCTGGAAATGTAGTACATGAGTTCAAATTCCAATCAAAACTTTTGCATTCACCTTAAAACAATGGCCTTGTGCCAAACTTGCTTGATACTGCTCACTGAGTAAATATAAATTTCCTTGATACGGCCATAAAACTGAATTTTGTGCATCCATAAGAATTTTTGTCACTTTTTTCTAAAAATCCTTAACTAGAGCAGCTTTTTTTTTAGTCTCCCAAAACTACGTTTCAATTGAAATGGCATTTTTATTCAACCAAATATTATTAAAAAATTTTTTTTTTTAAAATAAAAGAAATTCAATACGAATAGTTGTGCCCAAGTTCTTGTCTTAAGTATTCTTGTGGTATATCTTATCTTGATAATTTTCTATTTGTATTATATTGTTAGAAGAATCTTTCTATTTTCAGTCATCCAGCAATTAGTGTGTTATATATCTACTTACCAGTTCTGCTCACTAGTTGGACTACTTACACCCACTTTTTTCTCAGTCTATAATTATAGATTATAATAGTAATAATATTTGTTGTTTTGCTGTCTACAAAGTTTGCCTAGCAATTTTACTCTGGATGTTATTCCTCAGATTAGTTTTCTTTTTTATTAAATTACTATATAAAAATACGTAAATAATCTGTTAACTACTTGAAGAAATATTTAGTAATGTTTATTTGTTTGCTATTTTTGAAATAGTGTGTCAATGTTTTTCTCTCATCGCATTGATATTATATTTTTACTAATTTGCATTTGTTTGCAATGAGAATTTAATATTTAAATTTAATATTTAAACTAATATCAATCTAATATGCAGGGTGGGTCAAAAGTCGCTTCGGGTTTTTAATATGATGCTGTCAATTTGCTTAATATTAATTTTAGAATTAATTAGAAGCTGTGTTGTATATCATAACAGCATATCCGGTCGATACAAACATACAGTTTGAATTCATTAACGGTTGAAGGGAGTGGCCTTCTTTGAAGGTGACTTTTGGGG
>JAUZSX010060384.1:0-19706 GCA_034780655.1 Idiosepius hallami
ACAGTTGCACAAAAGAAGGTTCTTTTGTATTGCTACCATTACTCAAAGTTTGAAAAATGGAGCAAAACTTCAAATGATATACTAACTGAATCAGAGAGAATCAGGAATTCCAACCTCCCTGATGAAAAAAAAAAGTAAAAGAAATAAAATTTTAAGATGTTTTCCTAAAAGTTCATAAAAACCTGCAAAATATAGAAACTTTACCAAAAGTTATTTCTCAAAGTAGAGACCATAATTTTACGAGATTTTCTCTCATCAATCTACAAGCTTTCAAATCTGGTACTAAAATAACATGAAGTATGAGGAGTCCCCACTATTGAACACATGTTGAGTGGGAAGGAAAGTTGTAATGTCTGTGCTGCTATAATATTTGTAGCAAGTTCTGTTATTGTGTACTTTGTTGTCGGGAGGAGATTAGTCGTGAGCTCGTATTCCTGCTTCTCGATGGTCTAGACTGAACTGGTCTTGTGTCTGCTCGGTTCAAACCTCGCGACAAGCGTATGTCGTAAAACTACGTGAGGGCTGTAACTGACTGCAACTTCCTGTCATAATTGTTGCATCGTAAAGTGTCTGCTACAGTACTATTTAGCCAGCTTCAAATCAAAGAATTCTTAGCCCCACTTCCTCAACTAACATTTTACAAGCTTTTGGGACAACTTAATATAATAATATAATACAAAATCTAATTATATATTAACAGAAATTGTCATATAAAAAGTTGAAATTCATTTCTTCTTATGATAAATCCATAGAAATTCCACATTAGTAACAATTTCTTCATGCTTACAGATGTGTATAATGTAATTAAGGTTGCCTTTGGTCATCCATAGGTGCACCTCACTTCCTTAATAGGAAGTGACGTTTGATTTGGAGACAGGTATTTGGGCAGTCAGTCAGAGAAAGGTGAAGAGCAAACAAGACTCTGCACCCATGCACATGGGGGGTGCTGACTGGTGAATAAAGAAAATGTCGAACCACACTTGAGGTCCATTGACCCCCAGAATTCAAGAGAGGAAAGACGATTGCAATGTCTCAACTAAGAACAACTTTGCCCGAAGAAGAAGATCACAGTCGTCCATTGCAGGTGTTCCCCAACCCACAACAATAGTACATATATATGTGGATATTGTTGTTTTTTGAAAGAGAAAAATAAGTACAACAAATATTATGATTGAATCACGAAGTCAAAATTTTCAGAAAAATAAAACTCATAAAAAAATCCAATTTTTCTTTTGGTAATTAAAAAATTATATTGTTTGAATAAAAAATATTTTTAGTAAAGCTATTCCCTGATATATTTTTTAGATGATAAACTAACAACATTTATAAAATACAATTAAATCAGTCATTATAAACATTAATTGTTTATATACATATTTTTTGTAATTGTATTTCTTGTTGATTGTTGAATTCAACAAAGTTATTTTAAAACCCAATCAATTTCTGCCAGAAATATCAATTTTAAGTTAACTCACGCTTCAATGAATTCAAATTTAAATTTAGTTTCATACTTATTTTTAGAATATTGATAAAATTTTGATACCAATTCGCTTTGAACTTGTACTAAAAGCAGATACCAATTAAAAATAGACTTTGTTTTATATGAAGTCAGAAGATAAAAGAAATTCTATTTTCACTATCCAAAAGTAAATGCAAAAATCTGGAGACACTTTATGTAAAGTGAAATAAAAGCTTCTAAGAGCTAATTTGGATTCTTAAATTTCTTACAGCCATTTTTGATCTTTCACGATAAAATAATAAAAATTAACCTCAAAAGTGAATGAAAATATGTTTGTATGATTTACAATATAAATGTCAAAAAATACATTAAAACCAGAATTTGTTCCATAAACATTACTCAATTATATTAAAAAAATTTTAACATGAAATATCAGTTACTTTCAAATAAAAACTTCATTAGTTCATTAATATAAATAAAAATAGATTTACAAAGAAACTTATTTTAAACAAATGTTTACTGGTACAAAACTTTACAATTGCATTGAACAGGAAAGAACGGGATAAGCCTAAAGCTTTTTGGCCATTCCTCATCAGGGCTAATTTGATGGCAAAAGTATAAACAAAGCAAGAATTAAAGTGAGAAAAAGGGATATGTGTAAATTAAAATTAAGGACAGACCACAATGGTAATCAAGTAAAATAAATTATATACAAAAAATATACACAAAAAAGAGAGAAGGGGAAGGGGGAAAATGTTATAAACAACAATAAAAATAAGACTAGAAATAAAGAGAATAACAACAAAGACTTATATAAAAAAAATACAATTAAAACATTCTATAATTGTTACACATTCATTGTTTGTAATTTTATTCGTTTTTTTTCTCATAATTATCAAATAAAAACATGAGGATTCTTTTATGAAGCAACAATAAGCAGGTAAAGCTAGTTAGTTATCAATTATGACAATTAGATATGCAAGTCTTTTAGACTTAATTACTGTAATTTCTATTATCTAAAATTATTTTGGAATAAGAACAATTTTAATATACTGAATTAGGATAGACCTAAACGAGAACTGTTTTTAACAATCTTAGGTATCCAATTACATAAAAAAGCTAAGATATAAAATGTATTAAACTTGAATAAATATTTCATATGTGCACTTATTAATTGGTGTGATATCTCATAATAATAATAATAACAATAATGATAATAAAGGCAATAACTAACAATTTGTTTATTTAAAGGTGTACCAACTCTTCAGTCATTTAATGCCAAATAAAACTTACAACAGATATAGCTATATGCAACAACAGAGATGTCATAAAGGAGCTGAAAGAAAATTACCCTAATTTTGGATAATTTTTTGTAATTTCTCAAACTTACAATGTTACAATTAAAGGCATACAAGTTATAATAGGAGCACTTGGTAAGAAGGATACTCTAAAATTGTCATTCATTTTCATTTAACCCTTTAAACCCTAAAGATCCAATGTATCAACCCTGGCGATTTAAGGCAAAAAAAGACACACTAACAACAATATTTCGACCTTGATCTTGGAACCCTGACTTAACAAAATTAACAACTAGTTACTCAGAGCTGTTCTATTAAAGGACCATTTTAAGTTCAAAATTTCGGAGTGTCTTTTTTGCCTTAGGTTTCTTAGTTAATATATCGGCCCTTTAGGGTCAAAAGGGTTAAGAATTGACCGTGTTTAGAACAAGTATTTTAGAGAAAAGTAGAAGACACAAGATTAAACATATATTTGAAAAAAAAAACTGACATGAAGTCTGAGAGTAATCCTGAGAGAAAAAGGAAAAGATGGAGGGTAATATACAGTTCTAGATTGGAATGGGGTCAAAAAAATAGATTTCTCTGTCATTATGCTTCTAATAAACACCAAATGTTAACAGAATGAAGGCGTTGTAAAGAAATGGGTGTGACAATACAACAATAACTAAAGACCCCAAGAAAAAGAGTATAATGCAGTAGATATATAAAACAGAGCTCAAACTGGGAGAGTTAGAAGAGAAACTGTCACTGAAATACACATTATCAACAACTGAGCAGCGAAGTTGGGACATTGGTAAAAACTCAGGCTCTGAAATTGTTGTACGATAATTTAAATCACAGTCAAAACCATTGCAGTCATCTTTAGCTGCCTTGAGCAGATGGGTCTCGTTAACTTGGGAGAGCAGCTCATCTAGGTGAAGGGTAACACCAAAAGCAAAAAGCCTAGGTAAGAGCACGTAGAAATGGCCTTGTGCCAAACTCGGATTGGTGCTCACCAAGTAAATATAATATCAACAACTTGAAAATACATATAAAAGTGTATAGTGAAAATGATTATAGCATAGAATGCTAACAATGATAATTATTGATAGTGATAATGAAAATGTTAAGCCATGTAAAAGAAATAATCTGTATAAAAGCGAGATTATCTGTGTGTGTTTGCAATAGTCTCTATCAAACTACTGTCAATTTTGGGTTGACAGACTTGAAATTTGATATGAGGTCTTCAGATATGGAGAACACTTTGGTAATTGATTATGAGATTGAAAAATAGCTGCTAAAGGGTCAAAACTGGAATGACATAACATAAATCAAAATGAACACAATAACAATCATCAAAGCATTCAAATCAGCAAAATTTGCAGAGCACAATGATTCAGACCAGTAAAATTTGCATACTACAATGGTAACCGACATATCAAGAATTACCATTTAAATTAACATTTAGGAGGGCATTTATTGCTTTCCAAACATAATTTACTGCATTCAAATACCTCTAGTAATAATCTAGTTTAAATATATAATAAATATTATAAAATCTATAAATTTAACTATTTGAGAGTATTTATGATAATTGTTTCAAAGGGAAATAAAAGCTCAAAACATCTTTGAATGGTTTTAATAGAAAGAATTTTTGGAAGACAAATTTTGGTCAAACTGTATACAAAAATCATGTTTTTTATTAATTACTGAGCAAAAATCTTTGTATTGAACATTATTTGATAATATATTTCTCTTTCAAAAATTAAAAAAAAAACAACTTTTAGCATAGATTTTTTTATTCATTAGACATGAAACAATGTTTTTATAGAAAAATTTAACAAATTTTCACTCATAACACTTTAATATATATGAAGATGTGTTCATGGCACAGACACAATGATCATGAGAGCCATTAGATAGCATGGAACAAGTAAGAAATTGAAAAGACACCTGGGCAACACTTAATACTTTTGTAGTGTATTGCCTCCCAATGACCCAGATTTTTAGAGAGGAAGTGACATCAAGGACAGTTTGGTTTAAGACTACAGAACAAATGTGTCTCTAGAGACTGTAGTTCAGCTAATTAGTTTTAGTCATGTAATCAATATTAATAGGCTGCCAACTTTAATAGGCAACATTTTCCATCTGTGTTTAGGCAAAGGTAATTATGTAAAATAAGAATAGATAATTTTGATAAGTAATTTAAACTCATTATTTGACTAAAAAGAAACAACCAGAGCCAAGAAAAAAAAAAATGATCACAAACAGAAAAGAATATAAAAACCTGAGTTATAAAGAAGGTTTCAACTGTCTTAACCTTTAAGAATCCCTTAGACACCTCCACACTGAAATAAATAGCATGGCTCAAAAATATGAATGCCAAGAAATAGAATACAAAACACATTTTCTATTAAGCAATAAACTGAAAGTAATAACTTTTTTATATTAAAAATCAAAAATATATACCTTCATGGTCTACTAATTGTACTAACTTTTTTAATCCTCTTAATTATATGTATTAATAGGCCATTATTATCTTTAACTTTGATTTTACAGATCTTATTAAATGTTTTGAGGGATTTTTTTTAACAAAAATGTAGTAATTATTACCATTTAGTAAACTTAATTAGCATTTCTAAAAATGTCAAATGAATTAGAATAAGCTCTGGAAATTATGTAGATTTCTAGATCCAACATATTAAGGCAGCAAGGGTTGAGCATTAGTAAAAGCTTAGACTCTGGAATCATTACACAAGTTCAACTCCCAGTCAAAACCATTTCCTTCACTTTCAGTTGCCTTAAGTAGATGAGGCTTGTTAACTTGGACAGTAATTATCCAAGTGGAAAGACAACACTGATTAAAAAAAAAATCTGTGTGGATGAGTCCCATCAACTCAACGAGAATAACACATTTAGGTGAAGGGCAACACTGATTGCAAAAGCAGAGATATAATGAGCAAGTAAAACTGAATTTTTGCCTGGGTTGTTGTCCAACCAAATTGATGTAGCCTACATTCAACATTATATGATACCTAAGGGAAAAAAAACATAACAGAATTTAAATTGCTTAAAACGTCTTCTAAATTCAAATGAAAAAAATAAGAAATTCTAAATAAACAATTTTAGTTTTATTTCTAACAATATCTTAGAAATTAATTCTTCAAAAATTACACAATATTAACAGAATTTAACAAAACTACTTCAGAATGTAGATGTAGGACTGTGATCAGAAGAACAACAAAATAAATTTATCTTTATTTCTAAAGAAAATTGAATTCCATTAATTTGACTATAAGACACCAAATATTGACTTCTTCAATAACATCAACAATACAATAAATAATTTAGAAATTCAGTATTAATTCTAGGGGCACACTTTAAGAGTCGAAATGCATAACTAATAAAAGTATTTGTAAGCAAGCTTGTTACTAGAATATCTAGTTCAGAAATAATTTATTTGATAATTGTGTAGCATATTGGCCATGTAAAACAATATTTCATAGATTTCAATGTAAATTAAAAAGACTAATTTTAGTGTAGTTTTAATAAAGAGTTTTTTAAATCAATTTTTATCAAATTTTAGAGAATTTTGTTTAGTTGTTTAATCGTGTGTGTGTATTGAGCAGGATAAAATTAAGATATTGATTCTCTAATGAAGGGAAAGGGCTTTTATTCACCCTGGGCACATTTTGTTTTATTAAACCACTAAGCTTTTTTTTTTATTCACATCTAGAATAAAATATTAATGTAGTCTTTAAAAAAAGGGATTTAACTTTTTTTTCAAAATGTACTTTGTTAATCATAATTTTTAATAGTTATAATTAATAAACAATAATTATAGTACCTGCTTTAATTGTATCAATACAGTGTGAGTATAAATAAAAGGAGTTCCCCTGTAGTGGTTATCAAACAATATTTTGGTTCATTCCCATCGCCAGTTCCGTTTCCAAAAGTGGCCCACTTGGCATTCACATTTGAATCACATTGGTGGGATGGCACGGTTGTTCAGGAGACAGGGCCTCGTTCCACCTGTTCATAGTTAGAGACTAGGTCAAGGCTATTGATGGCCTCAGGGCTTCCATACTAGATGGCTCAATTGGTCATTTGATTCAGACTCCCAGAGTTTTCTTTGGCTTCATCCTGACCAGGAATAGATCGCCATCTTTCAGGTCCCTGGCTGCTTGCTACGCCAGAGTTAGCCGAGTCCTCCTCTTGATGCCGACTTGTGTGTAACACGCATGTGCATGGTCTAAACTCGACAGATTAATAGACTTAAGTTTAAGCTGCAAGATCTCATCTGCATGCAGATATTGGGGACCTGGTCATGTCCTTATCAACTCACCATCACTTATCTAGGAACTGGACGAGGTGGCAGCTGCAAACAGACTGTGAGCACAGCTTAGCAGGGTATAGTGAATCGGGCATGAACACCTAAGCCAACACACTTACTACTTTTTGCCACAACACAGTGCCCCTTCCATCGCTAGTGAAAACCATTCTTTTAGAGGACCACAGATGGACAAAATATCAGCTGTATAGATTTTTGCCCTAGGTTGCCACGACAGATAGATCGACCCTTCAGGGTCTAAAAAAAATATTGATGATATGAAAGTATCAAATGATAAGCAATTAGTGACAGAGGAAAACTTTAAAAATAAATTACTATTTAGTCCAGTAGATACAAGAATTAGAAGAGTTATGCATGAATTTAATTTATTCATGAAACCCTCAACCAAGTCACACACTGCACAATGTAACAGATTTAACCCTGCTGGGGTTGTCTGTCAACGTTTTAGTTTAAAAAAGGTATATTTTTTTTTTAGATTAAAAATTCATGTAAATCATAAATAAACACCAGAATTTTTCACTTCTCTTTAGAACTCTAACTTCTTTCTAGACGGGGAAATTTTAATCTTTTTCAGCCAAAATGTAGCCTTGTAGATGATTTTTTTAGCATTGCAATTTAGTTCAGAATTGAGCTTAAGTGACAAAATTGTGGACTTAAAAATATATTCAATCGCTACTAAAGTTGAATGATATGTTGATAATGGACAAATTCAAATGTTGTATTGCAGTAAAGGCCTAATCTCATTTCAAAGATGTGCAAAGGAATCATTAGTCTGAAAATTATTGAACTTTAAAATAGGTATATTGCCAAAGTTAAAAATAGTTAACTTCCAAGGCAATAGGCCATTGATTACATTCCAGTGAAACTAGATTGGAAAGTGAATGTAATTGAAAACATTTATGTTCCTTTACTTTTAGGGGGAGCCCACTTGAGACAGTGAATAGACAGACTTTGGAATCATAATACATGAGTTTGAATCCCAGTTATTCAGTTTGCATTCATTTTTGGACTCATACCTTTGGGAAAGGTATAAATCCCCAGATACCCTCCAGCTACGGGTTAAACATTAAGACATTCAAAAAACTATATGCAGACAAAATTAATTGTTCTCAGCATTAAATAGGTTGAAATGCTGTAAAGATGAAGAAAAACTTTTTCAACTGAGACATTGAAACTATTACTCTTTCATATTAGTAATGCTAGTATTTGAAAGTACATATGCATAACACTTATAATAACATGGTGAACATCTACTCATCCATTACCCGGAGGTCTAGTTCACTGACTTTTCATCACTTGACGTTTCATCACTTGACGTTTCATCACCAGACTATTAATCACAGAAATTACTTAATAATGTGGTTTAGCCATAACATGTACACTTAATCACGCCAACACCAACATCAAGGACTTTATTTAATTACCCCAAGAAAATTACAGTTATTTATGTAAATATGTTTTAATATCTTAAATTTTCAGGACCTTTTGGGTTGTTTGCAAAAATATTATGGACAAATAATGTGGTAAAAAAACATCTTATTTTAGAGAAAACATATTTGGTATAGCACCGTTTAAACACTTTCAGAAATTCCCAAGTGATTAAAATTCTCAAAGTGATTAAGCATCCATGTGATAACAAAAAAAACTATGTGACTATAAGTCTAGTGATAAAAAGTTGGGTGATGAAATGTTGGGTGATGAAATGTTGGTTGATAAAAAGTTTATACACTAGGTCTGTGTTCTATCTCAAATGTCATATAAATATTTCTTTCTATCAACACTAATTTTTACATTACAGTCTTATTAGATAAAAAACATATTCATCTTTATTTTTGATTATTTTACAAAAGATAGAGATATTTCTGAGATTTTTTTTTATAGTAGGATAATAAATTTTGTTTAGAATGTTAATTTTTCAAAATCTACACAGAAAAAAGTCTATGGTTCATCAACCTTTTGTTTTTAATATTTAGATGCAGTATAAACATTTAAAAAAAACTCAATTTCCAAATAAATATAATTGTGGAAAGCTGAACACCAAAGTAGTTTTATAATCTTTTGATTAGGTCTTTTTTTATTTGATTAGTTATGAAATTACTTAAATCCGTTTTATAATCTAGTTTTTTATATATATATATATATATACACATGTGTGCGTGTGTGTGTTTCTACCCTACACCCAAAGTTGTAACTACTGAAAAAAATTAGTAAATTATAACACTAGATCTTGTCACTATTAAGTTGCATGATTTTTAAATAATATATTATTTTAAGCTAAGGGGTTGCTTACTTTTTATAGTTACACCAATAACATTTTTTGTTGAGTCTTCTAAATATCATTCATTTTTCTCAATATCATTTTGTTAAAACTAAAAGGTTGGCAAGTACTATTGCTGCATTTGCTAAAGCTAGCAGCGGCAGAAGCTGCCATTTTGGTTCATTCAAAAATATATGAATTGTAAAGAAATAAAGTGAAACTAAGGCTGCCCTTACTTGCTTCTTTTGGTTACTGAACCAAAAATCAACCGACTTAATAATATTCTGTTGAAGTTAAAAAGCTGCTGCACATGTTAAAGCATGTGATTTTGGTGAGACATTATCAAAGTTTATATTTATTTTATGCCAAATGAGTTCACAAGGGAAGATAAGAAATAGCCAAAAATGACTGGAAGAGGCAGAATATTGATTTAGGAAATTATCATCATCTTTACTGTTATTATCAATATTTAGTTGAATTAATATTTAAATAGCATTTCAGTATAATTTCATGAAATTAATCATCAACCAAGCTTAAATACAAGGTAACAATTTGAATCTCGTTAGTTCAGATTCTCAAAATAATTCTGTCATATTTTTGTATGTGATCAAATATTTATTAAAAAATAAACTTTTGTTTAATGCAAAAAAAAAAGACAACACTGATAAATTTTAATTCGAAAAATAATAAAACCTGAAATTATTAAGAAAATGTTTTAAATATAAAAATATAAAAGCAGATATATTATTTTTCAAATTCAATTTTTATGCTTATTTAATCTAAGATATTTAGAGTAATTTAATTTAAAGAATTTCAAATTCTTATCAATTTTATATTTTTAATTATAGATAAGTTTTTTTGTTTTTTTTAATATATAGTCAAAAGTTTGAAATAAAAAAAAAACATTCATGTGGAGCATGGTTTTTAAGGTTATCATGTTTAGGAATAATTAATTGAAACTTTTTCTAAGGACTAGCAAAAGAAAATCTCTATAGATTTAAAAATAATTTCGAATTGCTAAATGAAAAAAAGCTATTATTAATAATTAATTCATAATTTATATAATTAATTTTATTTGTAAAGAGTGACGAAATCCAAATGCATTCTAAAACTGTGTTTGTATATTTATTATCTGAACAATTGTCCACATCTTTGTATTTGTTAAATTCACTATGTTTTGGCTAATTAATTCTTTGGCCTTTTTTATGGTTTACTGCACTTTAAAGGTTTTTTTTTCTGCTATTGAAATGACATGTTTGAGTTTTTAATTTTTGAGATAGTATAATGAAGATTATTTTTTGCATAATAATTATACAAATTACCAAGCCTCATTCCAAATATAATAAACTTAACAAATATAAAGATGAGGACTATAGTCTGCATAATGACTATACTAATTATCAGGCCTCATCTCAAAGATTCTGAAAAGCAGCTTTCTCTTTGGTTTGACATAAAGATTAAAAATATGATTACTAAATATATGAATAAAGATTTCTAACAAAAAAATTGACACTTGATCTTATTCCTAATTATTGTAATTCTAAAAAGTATTTTTAAAATATTTTAAGTTATTCCTGTAGTTAAGTTGAAAAGAACATCTAAAAATATAAGTTGAATTTATAAATATATTTGATTATCAGAGAGTCATTATTAGGATTAGTAAAGCCTCATTATCAATTAGGATTAGCAGAGGATTTAAGTCCTGGATTGGAACTTCTTATTGTATTAGACACATGTGACTGCCACTTCTTTATAAAAGAAGACCAACTCTATAATAGAGCTGCTTGCAAATAAGTCTACAAATTGATTCATAATGCTCACCCACTTTTCCAACCCCCTAACAGATATATTAGTCTCCTTGGATCAGATTGTGAGTCAGAAGGCAAGGAGTACATTTTTTGGAAAAATCATCTCTGATTTCCTATGTATCTTCCTTAGCGTAAGCAGCAAAAGTCTACATTGTTAGCATACAGGAAGCGGATTTGGAAGGCTTTAGACTTGGCATTTAACTAAGCAAAATTACAGAGATTGTCAGTTGTGCACAACCAGAGAAAGATTGCATTCCTGGAAAGTGTGGGCGAATGTCATTGCAAAGTAAATTACAGACCATGTTGATGCTAGAATTTTACCTTCTTAGTCAATGGTATTTTGCCCTGATCCTGGGCTATTGAGCAGGAAACAAATTTTTATGTCCTGGTGTAGTTGTTTAATCATGTTTACAGAGTATTGTCCACAGGAAGAATCCTAGTGCTTTTATTAGGTTCACAAAATTTTAATAGTGTTCATCAAACTTTTCTTCAAGGTATCATACAATGTATTTATCATATGGTTTCTAAATGTAGAGATATTTTGGGTTTTAGATATCACTAAGGGACAGTTTTAATTTTTCTAATCAGTTCAGTAAAAGCCTAGCAATGACTTTAATAAGAGCCTCAAAGAGATTTGAGACTTACAATAAAGAATATATTCCAACATCTATAGAAAAATATTAAAAAAAGACATTTTTGTCTAATCTCAAATAAAGATGATATTCAAATCATTTTTAACACCTTAATTCTCACCAACATAAGCCGAAAACATCAAATATTTTATTATATATTTGTTATTAAAAATCAGTATTAAAACATTAAAATATAAATTTCATAAAAAATACATAAAACATTTTTATGAAATAAAAATAACTTTTGAATTAAAGAACATAATTATATGAAGTTAATTTTTAAATTAACCTGAAATTATTGACGGGTCTCATCTACCTCAGTTTTTGGAATCAGTGTTATGTTTACACCAAGATGAGTTACTCTCCATAGTTAACAACCCTCATATGACTAAGGGAGCTTAAAGTGAATGTAATGAATTTGTTTCCATATGAAATATCATCAAAAAAAAAAAGTATAATTTTGAAATAAACAAATGACTTTTATTTAAGAAAACTTATGGCTGTCTTAAAAATGATATTCTGAGAAATCTTGGGATTCATAAGTAAATGCTATTGGTTAATATTTCTTTGCTTAACATTTCTACTTAATACTTAAATTTCGAAAACAATTTATTAGGTTGTCCGAAAAGTTCATGAAGACTGATGGTCTTTTATATGAACAAATAATTTTTGTTGTTTGTTTTTTTAACAATTTGTTTCAATACAAAAAAAAAAAGATTCAAAAACCATTTCCTGATGAAAATTAAATGTGTCAAAAATTCAAAGGTGGTGGAATATTATTTTAATTTTATTACTGATAAAAACTAGATTAAATGATTTCAAATAAAACTAAAAAAAAAACATTATTAAGTTTTAATAGACTTTGAACTTTAAAATTCAGTGGTTTTGTTCTTCCTAGGTAACCCTTTAAGAATAAAGTTGCTCATTCAAAGATTCAGAAGAACAAAGGTCATAATGAAAATTGAAGGAAAATAGAATGTCTATTGCATACATTTATAAAGCAACAGAGGCAATACAATAGGACTGAAGTAACACAGTTTATTATAATAGATCTCATATGTTTTTATTCAGAACATAAAATCCATTGTTTGATATGATGCAATATTTATATCTTGCTTCCCAAATTCAATTAAGGCCCTAGAAATCAACAAAAATTACCCAAGGAAGGTCTCAGGGTACATCAGCTGAAGATGTGTCATCATCATCGCAGTCAGTCAGACTTTGACTATGACCAGTTAGGGCTTCAGTATTCCACCATAGCGCCCAACTCACTCGGGCAGGTTATAATTGGCACGCTATCAGTTGCGCATCAGATAGACACCCTCTGAAACTCCAATGCCCACATCCAACGACTGGCAGCAGAGGAGGCCACAACATTAGATGAAGATGTGTATGAAGACAATAATCATACAATCTCAAAAATGTAAGCAAATTTTTTTTATAGTTAATCAACTTTTTCCAACTCAATATCATAAAAAAGTAAAAAAGGCCATGAATGCAATGTCAAACAAAATTTTTGCATTTTTTATTCTTTAAAAAAAAACTTTTTCAATATAAACATCTCAATAAAACAAGGTTGTTTTGACTAAAAATGTTTTTGTCAATAATTATGATAACACAGATTTTTTACTAAAATTATCTTATAAAGAATTTTCTTTTTTATAGTTTTGATTCATAGAAGGAAATAATCTTCTTGAATAACGGATTAAAACTGAAGTTAAACAATACAAATAAATGAATTTTTAAGCACTATATTTCAGAATTAGTTTTGCATTATAAAAAGAGAAGTAAGGTAAAAGTTTTAGTTAAGGTAAACAAGAGAGGAATATAAAGAATGAACCTCTGTTTATATCATACAAGGAGAATCCAAGTAAAAACCATTTGTTTATGAAAAAACAAAAAGAAAAATTTTTATTCATATTGGGTTATTGTCTATCTAATAATTAGAACTGTCAATAACTGTATCCAAAATAGAATAAAGAAAAATCAATGTAAGAAGTAAAAGGTTGTTTGCACTAAAGAAACAAAAGGATGTGTAAGGTTTTTATCAAGAAATAAAACTTAAAATAAAATAACCAAATTGCAATGAAGATTAAATCCGCTTCATCAGGTTGTTGAAGTAAGAATCATGTATTCATTGGTTTAACTCTGATACAAAAAAAGGTTAATCTAATAGACTAACCATTTTCTATTTCTATTAACTATTTACTGATGTTCATTCATATCTCTCTGCCCATTTATTACGTTGTTCTAATAGTTTTTAAACACTTGTTATGTTTGCAAGGCACATTGCAAATTAATGAGGATATGCCATGAAAATAAGAAATCTAGTAAATTTGAGTTAGTATGAAATTAAGTGAATTTTGAAATTAACAGCCTTAGTAGCCCTGATGGGTGATGTGTTTGACCTTTGTTTTTGATAGGATCGATGGCTACACAGCTTAGTTGGTGTCTTAAGAGTTGGGATTTCTTAATAGATATATTGTACAAACTACGCTAGAGAATTAGTTTTCAGACGTTTAAATTTTGAATTAAGGTTTTTAAGATGTGTTTTTAGTTTTAGTCAATTGATTTCTCAGAGGACTTTGGGAACAGTCATTCAGAAGCCTTGGGGTAAACTCAAAGAAATTGAGAGCAAATAAGCAGGGCCGTGCTTAGGGCCCCTGCAGATCCCGCAATTGCGGGGAGGGGGCCACAAGGCTGCTTGCCATAACAGATGTATGCAAAAAATTACCAAAATAATTGTTAGGATTAATTAGAAAATCATTATCACACTTGAAATATACATCCACCAGTCCATCTCTCTTTCTGCCTATCTCTCTCGATATATATATATTTGTATATGCATGTATATATAGCCGAAGGTTCCAGTACCTGCCTTTTTAGGATAAAGGGGCTGCAAGGCGATTCTGTGACGGGGCTGCTAAGTCGCTAAGCATCGCACTAAAATAAGGCCTTCATTTAGTTTGAGTATTGGCACTTGAGTTAAATTAGTGGTTTTCAAAATTTTTTTTGCCAGCACCCCCCCCCTCTTCCAATGAATGGCATAACGACATTATATTTAGAATACATGGTGGAAGTATACAGGCACAAAGGCCTTTTTGCAGCAACTAGGGAACGCTTAATTAAAATTAACCCATCTTTCCAGCCTTTTCTACCAACACCTATATCAAATTTTACTGTAATTGCTCTTTACAATTTTAACGCTCATCATCCAACTACTTACTAGGCAGTGCCCCCGCCCACCTGAAAGTTCATATTTCCTCCCAGAGGCAGTACCGCCCACTTTGAAAACCACTGATTTAAGAAAAAAAAAAGCATTTATTCTCTCTTCAAGCTTTCGAGAGATAAAAATATTCTAAATATCTTTTTATTAAAAAATAAGGAGATAAATTGTTGTGAATTTTTCCCCATTATGGATAGTGTGTTGATTTGCAGATAACCAGAGAGTGAACAACAACGAACCATTGGACAAATCAATCACCTAAAGGGTGGTCCACGTATTGAGACACTTCCAGGAAAATCACTTCCACAAAAATCACAATATTTAAACCAGTTTTTGCCGTAAAAACCTGTACACTTGTACTTACATACTTAACGGTGCCAGCCTACTTGCCTAGTTGGAATTCAAAATTCAACATGAATGGACTGATGCATGAGGCACAAAGAGGTGTGATGGTGATGGGATTTTGTGCCAGAATAGGGTCAACAGAGATATGAAAGTTAACACTATTCCTTTGGATACTGTGAAAGCCTTTTAAAAAGTTTGGGAAAGATTTCTAGCTGAAGGAGGAGATCCAGATTCCTAAAAGAACACAGGACTAGTGCAGGGACAACCTGCCCTGCTTCTGGAGCAAGGATTTGTCGCCTCCCCCCACCCAGCTAACCTGACATTAACTCTCTGGACTTTTTTGAATAGTGCGTAGCATAACGGGACACTAATAGGTTGCCTCACAACAACAAGGCCTCCCTCATCACCTTATAGAAGTATTCAACAAGATGTTAAGGGAGGATGTAATTCATGCCTGCACTAGTGTTCGGGGTGGACTAGAGGAGGTTGTGGAAGATAGAGGAAATTTCATCCATTAAATATGGAATTTTTATAGTAATAAAGAAGTTCTAAAAGTTTCATTTGTTTTTCTGTATCCATCACGGAGATATCAATGTTTATTTTTTGTTTATAAAAAGGGTGTGAATACCTGGACCACCCTGTACATCGGCCAAAGGATGGAATGGACCTTTTAAGTGACACTGGTGATGGATAAAATGAAGAGGAGCGCACACTTGTGTATACTACAGTCTGGCGTTTCGGAGAGAAAACTTTTGGTGCAGTCCCCAATAATATGAATATCTCGCGGGAAGTCTCAAAGAAGTGGTATGAGTAAATCAGGGGATTGGTAACCAAAATTTATGGTCCCTAAAGTTTGTCCCTCGCTGTAGAAGGACACCCTATCATCCATTTAGTACTAAAGAAGTACCAGTGAAGCCAGCTAATACAGAGACAATCATTTATCAGTACCAATTCTATCGTTATGGAAGAGAGTTAACATTATTTGGTGACTCAGTTTTGCCTAAGTGATCATCAGGCCCACACACATACACACATACTTTCAGTTGCTTCAAGCAGAGAGGCCACATTAACTTGGCAGAGTAATTTATTTTGGTGAAGAACAGTGATAAAAATCAGTGATGTATTGGCATTTTTTAACCTCCAACTCGAATTTTTCACAAGGCTGCAGACATGAGGGAGGGAAGAGTAAACTCAGAAGAACTAATAATTTTAGACTCAGTTCAGAAAAAATCTATAATAGAAAAAAAGAAATTCAGCTCAAATGTTAAAAATAAAATAATAAAAATAGAAATAATGGTATAAGAATGAAAAAACAAAACAAAAAAAAACAAGCCACTTAATTCTTGAAATATGAAGATGGATATTCTGATTTGATTTCATTAAAAATGGAAAAAGATTGACTGGCAATAAAAACCTTTCTCAGCTTGTTAAAAATTTATGTTTATAATAATAGAATAATAGAAGGTCAAGAAGAAGAAGAGGGGATAGGGAAAAAGATAGAATCAGAAATAGAGATAGTGAAATAGCAAATAAAATTATTATCTGCACCAATCAATGAAATTCTTTTTCTTTTTCCAAAATAGAGCCAGCCAACATTTTGTGGTACAAACAATCAATATACAAAACACTTTCTTCTTCTAAGAAACTGTTTCTTTCATAAATGGGATGAATGTTAAATACTGGTCATTTTAGACTAGAAAGTTTAAAGATTGCTACTATCATAGCAGCTAAAAAAAAGCTTACTTAGTATTAACTCACTTACCTATACAAAAAGTATAAAGGTATTAAAACATATTGTTTGTTATGCTCACAAAAATATCTAACATGGTTACTAAGCTTATGGATCAATTCTTTCACCTAAAAGTCTCAATGGTCATAAAGCTTGATATCAACTCATTTGTGATTAATAAAATTAAGATGAAATGTGTCTTATCTATTTACTTACTTATTAGGTTGTTCCAATAGTTTGAGGAAGCATGTCAAGAATACTTTGATTCAAAGTCAGCTAAATGGTACTTGCATATAGTAGAAAAGCCTTGGAAAATGATGGTCTTCATTTTGAAGAATAATTTTTGTAAATTATTACTTTGCACATAAATTTCAGTATTTAGAAACTTTTAGGGCAACCAATTATTTTAAATTGAAACTTTTTAAAAAATAATTTCACTGTCAAAAGTTTTGATAAGACTATGTAAATATATGTGAAATGTAACAAAATCCCACAACCATTAGTCTATCACTAACTTTTCATTGACCTTTGCAAGTATATTCTATTGGCACAACTTGATGGATTTATTTAAAATACATTTTTACAGTTTGAAATTTGAAAAGAAACTAATGATTAAGAATGAAAAACTCTGATATAGATAAAGATTTCTCTTGGAAAGTATAAAATGTGTTGTTGAAACAAAAGATGTTGAAAGCAATCGATAAATAAATGGAAATGAATAATCAAAGTTCATAAACTGAAAAAGTTAACTCCAATTTTGCTGGGTTGGGTTATGTTCATTCAGAGTGGAGGTCTAAGTCAAAACATCAAGTAGAACCATTTTGTCCACTTCAACTATTATCCATTTATTTACTTTGGTTAATTGACAGTTTTGGTCCTTTACTTAGAAAAGACTGTCTCTCCAGGTTCACCCAGCCAAGGCTGATCAGACCTTGGTATGAGTCATAACCTCAGTCTGCTATGCTGTTAGAAGGAGAGAAAAAATCCTTTAACAAAGTTGTCCACAAAAAAAAAAATAATACTATATGTACTAAGATAAGAATTGTGATTACAAAAACAATAGAACAATTATCAAATGATTGAAATTTATATCCAATGTGAGCAACAAAACTTAATTCTGAATAAATATGTCTTAGATCAATCAACAAGTTTTTCTTGGATTTGGACAAGAAACATTAAAGCATTTTTGCAAGTAAATAAAAAGTGAGATAATAAACTGTTTTTAATATATGGAAGAGGATTTAATGTCTTCACATCGCAAGGAAGCTAGATATCTAGCAGCAAACTGTCTTTTGAGGAATTATGGTTCTGACAGTGTCACACACGGCTACTGGGTTTCAGACACATATTTTGACGGAAGTAATTGATTGGGTAATATGATGATAGCTGCATCTTGACATGTGATTGCCGCCTCAAAGCTTGTCTCCGACATCACACTTCCCCCCTGTGAGTTCTCATATAATATTCCCTACTTATTTACATAGATATGCATGTATACTGTAGTAAAAAGTTTAAATACATTCCTGATAATTTTTATTTGTTGTAGAGAAAATCATATTTAACAGAGCAACAAATATCAGAATTTAGAAAAGTTAAACAAACTATTATAGCAATCGAGTCAAAAATTAAATATTTAAAGAATGTTTGACAATATAAAATATACTATTAAAATCTCTATGGTTGTTATTACTATTATTATCTTCATTGACAGAATTTACATGCACCAAACAATTGCAATTATCTTAGTGTGTTTCAACCACTACATTGTCTGACCTTCGCTAAGTACATTGTTGGTAATATTGGCATTTTTTTTTATTTAATCTTTTTGTTGATAAATAAAAGTAACACTTTACTTTTTCTTCAATGATATTTTGTCATTTATTTTTTTTTTATTCCACCAAGTTTTATCAATGTGATCTTCATGAAATGTCTTCCATTAAATTAGAGGCTACTTGTTTCACACCAAGCATAGATTTAACACTGATAAGTTTTAACTTGGAAATTTCACTAGTTTACACAACTCTAAAGAATTGAAAATTTCCAATCTTTTATCTTTTCTATAAAAGGAATCTCAAACAATGAACATGATGATGATGATGAGGATGATTCTTTAGAATATTGATTCATTGATAAAAAAGGTCAATATCAAACAAAGAATGCATTTTTATTATCCTGCTTGACTTACCTTGGAAAATAAAATTATTGTATTTCTTTTTTTTTATCATATTTTTTTATGAAAGAAAAAATTGATAATAATTCAAATCTAACAGACGCTTCAGTTTTTGTATTATTTGAGGGTGGGTAACAAGAAAAAAATCAGTGCTAAGAGATAATTTGTTTTTTTTAAAATTCAGTGTCGTTAAAAGGTTGGAATGAATGAGTATATGTGAGAGTGTGTGTGAGAGAGAGAGAATTAGAGAGTGTGTGAGAGAAAGAGAGAATTAGAGAGTGTGTGAGAGAAAGAGAGAATTAGAGAGTGTGTGAGAGAAAGAGAGAATTAGAGAGTGTGTGAGAGAAAGAGAGAATTAGAGAGTGTGTGAGAGAAAGAGAGAATTAGAGAGTGTGTGAGAGAAAGAGAGAATTAGAGAGTGTGTGAGAGAAAGAGAGAATTAGAGAGTGTGT
>JAUZSX010060492.1:0-19702 GCA_034780655.1 Idiosepius hallami
TTTTGACTGGGATTTGAACTCGTGTACTACAATTCCAGAGCCCAAGCTTTTACCAATGCTCCAAATTTTCTGCCTTACATTATATATACTTGGTGAGCAGCACCAACCAAGTTTGGCACATGACCATTTTTAGGTTGAATGCAATGGTTTTGACTTGGATTTGAAACTCGCGTACTACGATTCCAGAGCCCAAGCTTTTACCAATGCTCCAAATTTTCTGCCTTACATTATATTTACTTGGTGAGCAGCACCAACCAAGTTTGGCACATGGCCATTTTTAGGGTGAGTGCAATGGTTTTGACTTGGATTTGAACTCGCATACTACAATTCCAGAGCCCAAGCTTTTACCAATGCTCCAAATTTTCTGCCTTACATTATATTTACTTGGTAAGCAGCACCAACCAAGTTTGGCACATGGCCATTTTTAGGGTGAATGCAATGGTTTCTGTTTATGCTCTGTTTTGACCACTTGTCTGTTTGTCTCATTTAAACAGGATGTAAATTTCCAGCAGAATAGTTAATGGAATTATCAGACAGTTGCAAGATAACCAAAGGGAATGATAATCAGCTAGTCAACCAATTCTTCCATCTTTCTACTACATTAGTTTTTAAAATTACTTTACCAAAACGAATATAAACTTTTATACATAAGTATGAAGGTCGTTTCAAAAGCAATGTCTATTTTTTTTATTCCACTCAATTGGGTCAGAGACAAAATCACATTGTTATGTCTAAACTTATGCATTCAAAAATGAAAGTGAGCCTTGTTATGGACATGCATAAGAAGCATAGATGGGTCACTGAATTTCTTCATGCAGAAAAAACTGAACCGATCAACATTCACTGGCACTTACTGAACTTGTTAAAAGTCAAGGCAGTTGATGTCAGCGCAATTAGGTGATGCATTTGTCAATTTCACTGCCTTTTTTTTTTATAGAGAAAGTAGTTCTAATTTTGAAATATTATAAAAAGGAGAAAAAAAAACATTTATAGTATACTGATAAAAAGAAATAAATTAATCGAAATGGTAACAAATACAATGAAAATTCTGATTTAACCATAATTACAGACAATTAACAGTGTTAACAATAATAAGAATAGTCCACACAGAGAGAGTTATATCCATCCAACAGAAAAGTCTGGCTACAACTGAAATGAGCTTTTTGTTGCAGATTTTATAAATCCACTTCTACACATGAAAAACAATTTCTGAGAAAATCAAATTTTATATTTGTAAAGATAAAGGTTATAGAAAAAAAAAACATCTGTTTATGTTGGATCATATTTTATAGTAAAGCTGTTTGATTTGGTTTGTTCAGTGGTAGATTAACTCTTGTTGGTCTTTTTATGTGATTTCCTGTTTAATCAATACAGAGTTGATATTTTTAAAGTCACATGTTTTTGTCTGCTGAAATGGTATATCAATCCATGTGGGTCATTTAATTGTATTTACTATTTGACATTGGATCTATAATGTTTCAAACTCATCTAGTGTTTTGCATTTGTGTATATGCAAAATAAACACATTTTTTGTTTGTTGAAATGGTATATCAATCCATGTGGGTCATTTAATTCTATTTATTGTTTGGCATGGGATCTATAATGTTTCAAACTCATCTAGTGTTTTGCATTTGGGTATATGGAAAAATAAAATGTGTTTTTTGGAAGGTATATAGAGAAAAATTTAGGATGTTCTTGTTTCAGGCAAATGGAGAAATTTGTGATGTTTTGATTTGGGGTACATCGAGAAACAATTTAAAATTATTTTGAAGAAGATTGACAAATACAACTAAACACAAGAAAATAAAGCATTATGTTTGTTATTTTTATGAATGTTTTTTTTTTTTTTTTTTTGCAGGAGAAAATGGCCAGCCTGTCAATATCGATAAAGAAAAATTGTCTCCTGAAGAACGAAAGAAATTCAATCAGGGTTGGCTCCATAATGCTTTCAACCAGTATGCAAGTGATAAGATCTCCCTACACAGGAGTTTACCAGATGTTCGCGATGAAGAGTAAGTGTTTCACATCAGTCCTTTCTTTCAAAATACTTGGCACCTCAGATTACTAAGTAGTCTGAGGAGATATTTAATTTTGAAATTCAGTGTTTAATATTCCTTACGATCAAAATGGTCCTTTTTCTTATGACATTGAAAAACATTAAAAGTTCTTTATCTGACTTCCTTCTCTGCCTGTCTTCAATTAATTCTTTTTTTTCATTCTCTAGTTACAAAGTGGCTTTATCATATTAACTATTTTATATTACCCACAAAAATGTTTAGTTAGTAATTCAATTTAAAATCAAGTATCATATAACTGAGTTCAAACACTTTGCAGGTTAACGACTGAAGACTCCTTTTACATATCTTTTTGAAAATTTATTCACAGTTAACATTTTATAACATCAACTGTCTGTCTTATAATTTTACATAATAAATCTGTGGATTTGGATCTACACCTATACACCATGATGATATTAATTGACCAAAACTCTATAGTGTTGCCCTATATCCATCTTCTGTTGTTTTTTTTTTTTTTTTTAAAAACTTGTTTCTGTTACATATCTCACACATAATATCATTGTTGTTGATTCATATAACAATTTGTATCGGGCAGTCGACGTGGCCCAGTAGATAGACAATCGGACTTCGGAACCATAGTATGTAGGTTCTAATCCAAGGTGTTCCATCTATGTTGACATGTCAACTAATACCCTCGGGAAAAGTATGAATCCCCATCTTCCCTTCAACTATCGATTAAATAGTGTAACTTGTGTTATTCAAAAAACTGTGTGTATCAAAATAATGTTTATTTAAAGTAATTTTTCTCGACATTTAAATGACCTAAAAAGGTTGATATGCTGTTAAACACAAACAAACAAATGATTTGTATCATGGCATACAGATTAAAATATAACATTTTGGCAAAAGTTAAAATATGTTTGTATATCTTAGGTATTTAGGCACATTTTCTAAAATCATGTATAATCTTAAAATAAAATGCAATCTCTGTTTATAGTTTTAACTAAATCCAATGAAAGAGTAATTTACAATCCTTGGCATGACATTCAGTTGATAATCATACAACTTAAAACAATTCTTTGTAATTATGG
This sequence comes from Idiosepius hallami, assembly GCA_034780655.1. Lineage (NCBI taxonomy): Eukaryota > Metazoa > Mollusca > Cephalopoda > Idiosepiidae > Idiosepius > Idiosepius hallami. The sequence goes on from JAUZSX010060492.1 coordinate 3,110, forward strand.
AGAAAGTAAAAGCTGTCAGAGTTCCAACTCTAATTTGTATTTTTTTTTTCATCATCAAAATAACTTGAATAACTATTCTTCTTTTTTTCAATTTAAGTCTTTAAAGGTAAAATCAAAAGAATTCATTGAAACATTCTTTATAAAAAAAATCATTTATACAAAATTTGTTTTATAAAATATTCTACATAGAGAAACAATTTGTTGAAAAAACTTATTTTGTAATTCTAGCTCTTGTGAAGATTAGAATAATTGATAGGTTGTTGCATTTCACGCTAGATTTTTGATAGATATTGAATTCTGAATGAAACGACTTTGAAGTTTTGTTAAGTTGATGGCTCTACAATGCTGAAAGTCTTGGAAAGATGTACAGAAAGATTGCAAAGACTCAAACTGATAAAGAAAAAGTGTGGCGTAGACTAAAGACAAGAATTTTTCAGCAAGTGAATCATTAATTATTCAATGTAACATTAAGGTTTTCAACTTTTATTGAATACTAGCAGCGTGACCCAGCATCACCCATTCAACTCAAAATTTAGCAGTAGAAGATACAGAGCAGTCGATTAAAATCATTTATTGAGAATGACTTTGCAGTCATCTTTGATTTTTATATGATTTTAATGTAAATGTCTGCTTCACTTTGGCCAAAAATGTGTGCAAAATTAGCAAACATAAGACTAGAAAATAAGTTGACTTGGTTTAACTCTTGATCTATGGCCAGAGAAAATTTGAATGGCATAAAAGCTGTGGGCGTGCAAAAAATTAGAAACAAAAATCATGACACAGACAGGCAGACTAGCAGAAAGATTTTTATGGTATTAGTGTTTTTTCGCACATGTGGGTGTTATGCAGTTTGAACTAACTATCACTAGATATTGCACCCATGGGTGTTAAAACTCAGTATTACCAATTTTTATTGTTATAAATAATCTATACAAGAATATATTTAAAAATATAGAAGAAAATAAAGCATTTTCAATGTTGTAAATAGGGAAAGTCCATTTGGGATAGTGGATAAGCACTTAGACTGTGGAATTGTGATATATGAGTTCAAATCATTCATAAAAGCTATGAGAAGGTAAGGATCCTCATGTTTCTTTCAGCTATGGATTAATAAATACTATTCAAACAATATGGTGGTTAAAGAAAACCCTTTTATTAAAAATCATTGTTCTCCACATTAAATGAATGGAAATGATTGATTTGCTGTAAAAAAATCAACCAACATGATTACTATTTGCATGTATTTCATTATGATTAGCATATTTGAAATTGTGTATCTTTTAGGGAAGAGAATTTAAAATTAGAAAAATTAGATTTGTATTCAACACATTTGGAAGAAATTAGGACTACAAATTGGCACCATTTTTGAATTGCTATTATGTATGCATTACTCTCCTACTAAAAATAATTGCGATAGGTTATGATACCCTATTATAGATGAAAATAATGGGTTTTATTTGTAATATCAGTATTATTTGGGGAAGGTTGACTTGGGACAGTGGATATGGAGTCTGACTTTGTAATCATAATATGCATACTTGGTTTTTTAGGATAGGTTTGATTTTTTTAAAAAAGCTTGTTTTCACGATTGTTCCTGGTTTCATGGTCCATTTCTTTCAAATAAAATTCTTGATTAGGGCTTTATAGTTGTTGTAATATTAAAACTCCCTACAACAATAGTCAAGATATAAAACATTTGTCACCTCTGTGTATCCATACTTTTATTTTTAAAACCATAAAAATAGAAAGAAAGCAAGAAACTTTTATGTGGCCTACCACCATCCAATATTAACCTGATTGTACCAAAGGGTTGCAGCCTAATATTCCTTGTTGTTATTTTTGAGATGAGAACATTTGCTCAGACAAGTTAGTCAGGCATAAATAGAGGTACCCTCTTCTAAGTTCAGAGTAGCCTAAACAAACTGCATGAAAGCTGTCATTCAAGATATCTCTGCAGTCAGCTAAAATCCAGAAGAGATGGAAATGAAAACCAATTCATTATTTTATCCAGAAAATGAAAAAAATCTTTGATCTTCATACTTCTTTTTCAACGTACTAAAAAAATGTTTAATTTATTATCACCTAACTTAATATGCAACATGTCACCGAAAATGTAATTTTCAATTGAACGTGTTTAGAATATAAAACATAAGCTATTGATTAACTACAATGCAATGGTAAGCAATTTTTTTTTTTTTTCACCCTTTCATAGACAAAGCCTATATCATTGATTTAGATTCATACACAAGAATTTTTTTTTCTATTTCTTCGTTAAGGTAAGCATGTACATTGCTATATAAAAAAGACACCTGTTGCATTATCAAACTGGTGGGATTTCCATATTTAATCAGAGTCAACGTTTGGAATTTTATTCAACTTTAGAAAGTCAAAAACAATGAGGAGTAAATGTTAAATGTTTATCTTCAACTTGACATTAACACTTTTGAGGTTTTTTGCTTTTGGGGGAAGGGCACAAACTTTAAAACTTTTTCATGATAAAAAAAGATTTGAACTTGAAAACACTGAAAGAGTGAACACTTCCACTATGCTGTATAAGTTTTTTGTTTGTTTTCTTTTATGGTTTAATGGAAAGTTATTTCAAATTTTCTGATAATATTTAACTATTTAGTATTTTACATCAGCTCACCTCCAACTAAAAACCACTGTCATGGATGTGCATCAGAAGCAGAGATTTTTCAGTAAATTCCTTCATGCAAAAACTCTGAAGCCAATCTACATCTAACAGCTTCTGTTGAACATTTAGGAAGCTGATGCAGTTGATATCAGCACTGTTAGTAGATTGGTGAATCAATTTCATATCAAGGAAGGGTTAATTCAGACATTTCAGTCAAAATTCATCAGATAAAAAACTTACATGAAGAAATTTTTTTGAGGATGTACACTCAGGACAGTGGATAGGCACTCAAACTTTGGAATCATAATACACTAGTTTAGGTCCTGGTTGCTCAAAAATTTTGGGTTAATACTTCATGGTTTGGAAGTTATGGCCAAATCTTCATCAAATTCTTCCTTCAGTTGAAGTATTTTCATTGGTTTTGCTGACTTTCAAATCTGTTTTTTTTCTGATAATTTTTCATATTAATAGAAATATTTTCAGTGCACATTTTTCAAGCTTAAAAATCGCTTGAAAATGCAGCATTTTTATTTCTCATTTTTTTAAATAACTAAAAATATTCTGAATTGAAATGGCAATTATCAGGCTACTCTGCATCATTTTTGAAGTATATAATTTATTTTTATAAATAAATGAACTGTATTAATTACAATTAAAAATCAACATCAATAAATAATTTGGATATTTTCATATAGATCTATTTCATTCTTCCAGAAATCATCAATGCAACATGCCCAAATTTGAACCCAAGACCTTCATAATCAGAGTCTCTGATCATGAAGATCTTGCACTGATGATTTCTGGAAGAATGAAATAGATCTATATGCAAATATCCAAATTATTTATTAATGTTGATTTCTAATTGTAATTAATACGTTTTTTTTTATTTATAAAAATACTATCGGAAATTAAATTCCATTAATAATAAAAAAAATATATAATTTATGTCTAATTTTTCAATATGTATTCTTATTGTGATTAATTATTTGTACTTTTATCTTTTTATTAAAAAGAAAAAGGATTGGTGATTCAATTCTCATATTTAAAATAACTAAAAATATTCTGAGTTGATCAGGCAACCATCAGGCTACTCTGCTAAGAGTTCTGCATCATTTTTTAAGTATATAATTTATGTCTAATTTTTCAATATGTATTCAATGGAAATTCTTATAACGATTGGAGATTCACACTTTTTATTAAATAGGATTGTTGATTCAATTTAATTTTCTGAAATATTGTGTTGCATCAATGAACTTGAGCCTCAGTACCTGGTCTGTGATATTTATGCTTTTGAAAAGTTCATGAGGCTTTATCAGGCTGCAATTCATTTTTTTTTTGGTGGGGAGGGGGCAGATAAGGGTTTTTTTTTTCTTTGACAACAGCTTAACTGATAAGATTATCACCTAAAGGGGACAGATGGTTTTGAAATATAATCAATATAACTATTAAAGAATTTTTTCTGCTTTAGAATTGAACATTTGTCAACGACTGAACAGGTTTCGGCAGAAATAAAGCAGTCAGACAACTAGCCCCATACCTAAAAAAGAAAAAACTACCCAAAGATCATCCACTGGTAGACAAAAAGGCCACTTTTATCTCTATTCCAATTTACTTATTTAGTTATTGTTTACTCTGTAGTCCATCTCTTCCATTTAGATCAATGACTTTATTATCATTAGCTCTACTGCAAACATGGATTCCCTGATTTTCAGCCAACACATACCTCTATACCATCACACTTGATTCTCACCTTCTTCTAATCTTATTTACTTTTCTTCGGTTGATGTTTTATTTCCTTCTTTTTCCTAAAAATCTTCTCCTCTTTCATTTTTCTTCATCTTTTCCTTCTTTTTGAAGGATTTGTTATCATAGCAAACATTATAAGTGCTTTATAAAATGATTGGAAAATAACTTGTCACTTCAACTTGTGGTTATTATAGGAATAGAGTTAATTGTCCCTTCTCAGTTGGATGGACTTTTCATTTAAAGTGGCAAAACTGTCTAATGCAAAAAAATATATATATCAAAAGAAAAACAAGAAAAAATATGGAAGACAGATATAATTAAGGGTTATTGACATTTAATTCATTCATTGTTTATAATCATGAATCTGTATTTCTGTTGCTATTTTCTTCATTTTGAACAGGTAAAGACTTGTATTTAGATTGTGTTATTTCATTTTGGCAAAAATGCAAGGATTTATAAGAATGAAAAAGGTCTTCAATGACTATGTTCTACGGATGGCTTCAAAATATAACAAAGCGGGCCTGTATGGCACTACCCAGATATTCATAAACATTATTATGTATTAAAAAGTTGTTCTTTTTTTCTTTTCATTTTTATTTTTCTGGAAAAATAATTAAAGATGATCAATTTAATACATTTTGGACTTCAGATCAATAGAATGTGAGTTCAACTCCAAATCAGGCCATTATGTTTTCTTTAAGCCTAACATTATTTAGGAGGGTATAAATTTCTTTCATTTCCTACCTGCTATGTGTTAAATATTACCAGCTCCTTCTACTTAAAAAGAAAAAACTGTGCAGAAAGATTATTGTTGGCTCAAATAACCAACTTTGTATTTAAATATCACATATTTATTTGCAGACTGTTGTCTTCATCTTCCATAGTTGTTATTTCACCACGTTTCGGCCAACTTATCCTCTAGCTATTGTCAGGTGATTGTCTCCTACACCAGATAGGTATGCTGAGTCTTGTAACCATTTCCCTGGCAACTTAGAGAATAAGATGGCTGAAACATGCTGAAATAACAACTATCGAATATGAAGACAACTGTCTGCAAGTTAAATTAAATTTAAAATAATTAAATAAATTTTCAGGTGTCACTCATCCCTAAAGATAGATTTTTCTTCATGTGACACTTACTGCCTACATTCTGTCCAACACACTCTCCAATTAGCAGCCAGAGAGTTCATATGTAATGTAATAACTGAGCAAGCTGAAAGAATTCTTTCAGTTCTCTTTTTTTTCTTTTACTATACATTCACCTTATTAAATCTCATTTCTGAGTTATGTTCTTATTTAATCTTTTCTTGACTATAACAATGAATAAAATCAGCTTAGCAGTAGATGAGTTTTCCTCTATTTCTAGATGTCCACTATGGACTAAATATCTATTTTAAATTCCAACTGCTTGATTCACTCTTAGCTACCTTTAACTAAATGTGACTTTGTCATATGATAAACTACAAATACTAATTTGCTTTTCTGTTTTTCATCTGCCCACCTCACAAGATGAACTGATTTGATAAAGGATCTAGACATAGTGCATTCGTACGGTAAAGTCACATTTGAAACACCGGTTCCTACTAGATCACCAAACTTAAGCAACATTGAACCTGTTCAGTACTAAGATGGGTGACCTCTTAGGAATATCAGGTACTCTACCAGTGTGCCAGCTGGGTGCCAAGATCACCAACTGGTTAGCCTGCGCAGGGCTAACCACCCTGCCAAGCAGATACAAAAAACATTCAGGAAACTGACTGAAAGTGTTAGCTCTATGCTCGCAGAGTAAGTGAACTAAATGTAAAATAATAATTCATTCGTGGTCCCCATGTGAGAACAAGACCCAACAGGAAAAGCACTATGGAATATATTGATATATTGATCAAAATAAGTTTATGATTCTTCTTGCTTGTATATCCATAATCGTTGATGCATTGTATCAGTCCAAGAAAAAGATTTTTCAATGCATTAAACAGCTGTCAAAATTTTATGAATCAAAATCACTAATCGGCTGTAAAACCCAATTTTAAAGCATGGCACATCTAATCTAGCAGATTTAAAACTTCAATAATTTTCTTTCCTTACAAAAGATTTTATTAAAACTTAAACTCAAAGTCAATACATTTGTAGGAATCTATTCAAATTTTGACGAGAACCAATACTTTTGTAGCTTAATTGTAAACTTTAATGTGATTACCATTGTTACTATTCTTAAGAATAAAACATTTTGAGATGACTAGAAAAGCATCAGAGTATTTTGTCATAGTTGGTATATACCACCTGCTTTATCTGTCACCTAAGATGTACACCAGTTTTGTTAATATTCGGTCTCATAAACAGAATCTTTTATGTAAATCATCCTTTATTATTTATTCAATCTGAGTTAATATGAAAACTTTATTTTGCTTATTTTACATTCAGATTGAGCCTTAATATTTGTTTTGTTCTTTTCTTTTCTTTTTTTTTTCTTTTTTTCTTTTACAATTCTGCCAATTATTATCTCCTGGCCATAAACACCAGACTGTAGAATTTCTCTATTTGAATACACTTTAAAAACAAATTCAAGACGAACAAGGAACACAAACCAACCATTTGTAGTCATCAATCTGTATTACTTGTACACTTGATCTTGTCTCTCTGTCGCAGATGGTCTGCTCTGGCTATAATCCCCTCCACGTCACTCTCTGCACAACTATCTCACTTCAAGTGCCATAAGGATTGTATATTACATACCACAGGTGTTCATCTCATCCTTATTCTATGATCTTAAAAAAACTTATTTTTTTAATCCTCACTTTTTCCATTCTCTTTTTTTCTCTCTTCTTTTAATGACTGTAAAACTCTTTGCACATAATGGGAATTCCTAAGTCCCTAAAAACTAGAAACAAAAAGATGTTTCTTTTTTTTTTATGATAAATTTCTTTTTTTATCTAATCTAAACATTATTGTCAACTTGCATTATGTCGTCAGCTAATTTATTAAAGTTCTTTTATTGGCAAAGGTAAACATGCTTTTGCTTTAACCAATAAAGACAGGTATTTCTGCCACGAGTTCATGATTAATCAGACATTCTATGTGGTGTTATTTTTTTAGGTGGGTGTGTTGGTTTGGTTTCAAACACTTTTCATTCAAGACCTATTAATGTGGCATAGCGGGGACAATGGAGGAACTTTCTTTAGGGGGCCCGAATATTTCTTTGAACTGGGCCGGAATATATAATGAATAATGTTGTAGATGTTAAAATGAATCTTTATTCTTCTTTTAAATATTGTTTATTAATCGTTTCTTGCTTTTAACAACACCTGCTTGAATGATTATATAAAGTGCTTAATACTTATACAGTGTGTTTATATTTGATTAGTATATGAATAGTTCGTAGTCATTAGCAACTCTCAGTTTCTTATCTGTGTGATCATTTTGATCAGAAACTGATAGTTACCAAAGGCCATTAATTTGACATATATCCTCATCAGCCAAAATTGTATCCATGTTTTATTTTCCAATTTAATAATAGGTATTTATTTCCTACTGTCAAGATAGATTTATCCATCAAAATCAAACTGGCCTAAAAATAAACTCTAAAACCAAACATAAATCATTTTCTATATTCATAAATTTGATTTTTTTTTATTTTACTTGTCACAGTTTTGTTTATCAATAGTTGGCATTGTTTTTCTAGCCCACTTTAGCAATGAATTTCCCATGGGAAGCTTCATGTCATAATCAAGGAGCTTACGAAGAAATAAATTCAAAATTTTCTAAATCAACTCAAATCTTTTTTTATATAATCAAGACCAGTATAATAAGTAATTATGGCTTTTGTTCCTCAGCTTAATTATAATTTAACTTTTTTCGCTGGTTCTGTTTTTTTTGTTTTTTTTTTTATTTGCATGTCACCCCATACTATATGTAGTTTTACTAAGCCTTGTTTTAGTGTATATTTAGTTATTGTATTTTTTAATTTGCTTCAGATCATGATTGTTATTTAGACCTAATCATTGCTGATCCCCCCTTCCAGTTGGTTATTGGCATTGCCCAAACACCGATAATCAAATGTAGTTTTTTTTATTTAAGACTAATTCAAAAATTCCTGTCTTTTGTTGTTCACCTGTTTTACTCCCTGTCTTCCATTTTCGACAACCACGCATTTTTTTTTTTTTTTTTCGTAGCAAACATAGGCTGGGACACAGGCCAAGGTCTGACAAGACAGTATGATGTTTGAAAAAAACTGAAACTGTCGATTATCCAGGGTTAACATTACTGAAGATGTGTCCCAGTCGCATTGTTTAGATATATTCTTGAAATTGAAGTTTTTTTCTCTTTTCTTCGTTTTTTCTAAGCTAAATATAATATTTGAAAACAATCTTGAAATAATTAGAATTAACTCATATGCTTGAATTTGAATTATTCATTTTTAAATTCTTAAATTAAATATTTAATTCTATTCTAGATGAATAAATTCTATAGACATTCATTCTGCTTTGGAATCTACCAATCAAAATAGTTTAACTGGAATATAATATTTCTAACAGTTTTTGTTGATTTGGAAATTTTTACAAATTCTAACTTTAAAAACTCAAGCTCTGAACCTCACTTGCAATTTTGTTTTAACTTGAAATTTTCAACTAGTTATCATACTCCACCTAAGCTCCATTTTGTTACATGAATATAGAACTTAAGGGGACAAGAAATTCAGATAAACTACATCAATTATTTAACTCTCATCAATAGGCATGACAATGAAATTTTTTTTAAATACCAAGTTTATTCTGATTTCTGCCATCTTTGTGGTTATAATAACAAAGATAAGAATAAAAGTTCACATTATTTGAATCATGATGAAATCTTGATGGTTTGGAATTTCTTAGAAGTTGCCAAATTTGCTTATGCTTTCCTGAAGATAACCAGATATGATTCAGCGTCTGAAACATTTAGCAGCAAAGAAAGAAAAATAGATTTTCTCTATAAGATATTCTTCTATCTCAAAAATAGAATGGCTCTTAAAGAAATCCTATGCAAAAATATTCAGTAGAAAAGAAATAAAATGCTTTTTTATCCTTTGGATCCTTCAAAAACAACATTTGATTTATTTTCAAATCTTATATTCACTTCTTGATATTCTTTAAGTTGCTTAAATCAAACTTCCAATTGTATTGTCCATAAAAGATAAACATCAGGTCCACCTTTTTTACCTTTTAATCATTCTACAACTATTTATTTAAGAACTTTAGAAGTGCATACATTTCTTACAAAGTTTGATAAAAGACATGTATTTGAGTTTAATGCTATTTGCAAACATTGATTGACTGAAGGGAGATTTGTGAGTTTATACAAGCTGATAACCTTGTATCATTTTCTTTAGTGATTTGATCATTCTCAAGGCTAATACAGGTCAATTTTCAACAAAAGATAACTTACTATATGACTCAACAACATTTTTTTTTCTGCCCATCTAGTAAAAGGTCTGTTAATCGCTACGTCTCTGTTGTTTGCCTGATACACTTTTGCTACACTCAATCTTAAGCAGATGTTCCCAATTAAATGTGCCTAATCTTTCATGATTACTAAGAAAAAAAACAAAGTAGAAAAGACATAAATAACCTGAATAAACTCATGAATTACAAAATGCAAATTAAGTGATTCGAACTATGGTGTAAGTGACTTTTGTGGCAATGATTTGATAATTCCTTATTGACTTCTTTATATTCACTTTTGTACTTAATTAGATTTATTAACAAATGTAACTATAGTATTGTGTATTTTTGTCAGTTATAGGCTTTAAAAACCACATGCCAGCTGCAGAGGATATGGTTCAAAATTATCATAATCCTTTGTTCTAATAATGCTAGTAGATCTACACATAATATGAAACAGTCAAATATAATACAATTTTGTATCATCAGTTTTCTAAAACTTCCAGTGATTGCCAGTCTACAAATTTGACATATAAAACTAAGCAGGATTAGGTCAAGTTTGGCACTAAGCTCACTAGACCTGGCCTCATGTCACATATCAATTCATGCTTGACTGGGTCTATATTTATAAATGGCTCTCATGGAAATATTCAAATTTTTGTTGGAAATTAAAGTCTTCAGCAAAATATCAGCTTTTTTTTTTTGTATTGTTTTAGCCGTTTTTTTTTTCATAAGAAGACAAAATCACCCCACCCAGCCCCCAAAAAAAGAAGTTTATAAAAAATGATTCTTTTTAGCATTTAATGACCAAAAAAGGTTGATATGCCATGAAAAAAAAACAAATAAAAAAAAAAGAGATTTATCAAAAAAGATTGTTCTTGACATTAAATGACCAAAAAAGGTTGATATGCCATGAAAAGAGAAAACCAAATCAAAAAGAAAAAGAAATTTATCAAAAAAGATTGTTCTTGACATTAAATGACCAAAAGAGGTTGATATGCCATGAAAAAACAAAATCAAAAAAAAAAAGAAATTTATCAAAAATGGTTGTTCTCGACATTAAATGACCAAAAGAGGTTGATATGCCATGAAAAGACAAAACCAAATCAAAAAGAAAAAGAAATTTATCAAAAATGGTTGTTTTCGACATTAAATGACCAAAAGAGGTTGATAAAACCAACCTTGTAAATATTGACAAAGCTTTTAACATTCATATTTCAAAATATGATGTGCATTTGTTCAAGGCCTCCAAAACGGATGCCTTGATTTGTTCATCTGAATTGTAAAAGTTTGCAAGAGAATCCAAAAATTCTGTGTCAAATATACATATTGTATTGTCAAGAAAAAACTTGCTGGCTTTTATCTTAAATATAGAAGTCCAACTCAGTTTATTGCATGTACATAACATTCAAAGCATAATTATGATGAGTATAGCATTTAATTATATCTATGTTCAATGATTTCCTTTCTGGTTTTGGAAGGAATAAAAAAAAAAATGATGCTAAACAAGAAGACGTTTTCTATTCTTTTCTTTGTTTTTTTCTGACTTGCATCCATTTTCCATATACAATTACAAATCCTGCTTTCTATCTTCATTCTCTCATTCTTTGAAGGAAGTCCCTTTTTTGTTTTTCTCATCCGCTGCACTCGAAACATATTTTCTTCTTTATTATCTACCACTACTTATTATTAGGCGTTTTTCTTCTTGTTAGTTCAGATAACTCATTAGAAGAATTTCACACATAAATGTTTGTTCTTTTGTTTTGTATGTGTGTATGTTTGAGGATATGTTAGATAGGGGTGCAGTAAAAGGGGGGGTAAGTTATGTGTGTGTGTACGTGTATAGTCATAGATCTTACTATGCTGTCTTCTGCTGGTTTTTCTCTGTGGTATTCCACTTATACTTACAACTTACACGAAAGAAGTAAATAAGTGCAATTGTGAAACATGTTGAATTAACTTATCATCTGTATGGAAAAAAATTTGGGAAAAAACATCTAAGAACTGAAAAATAGAGAGAATTTATGGATATAAACTGGAAAACATGGAAAGAATTTCAAAATAAATTGATAAAACTAAGGAATATCTAATAAAATAAAATAATAATTCACAGGATTTCAAAACACCTGTTTGAAGTAATCATTTGTATAATATTCAGTTTTTAAAATTTAAACACTTGTTTTATTTTTTTTATAAAGAAAATTTTGTATTTTTTTTTTTTAAAATGATCATGTTTTTATCTATATTTCTACGATAAGGAATCACAATATATATTATTTAGAATTCAGCCTATATGCCATCTGCCTTCTTCACATGGGTTAAATATGAGTGTTGTTCCAAAATAAATGCCTCCTAATTTTTTTTATTTTACTGAAAGGAATTAGAAGGGATTGCAAATTGCATTATTATAACCAAATTTATGCATTCTTGGCCTGAAAGCTTCATCTTTCCGTTGTCAATATTGATAGTAACATGGATGTGAGTCATCAAATTCATCCATGCTGAAAATATTGAACCAATCAACATTAACTGGTACCTGTTGAACGTTTACAAAGCTGATAGAATTGATGTCAGCACATTTAAAAGATGGGTTTGTTGATTTTAGAGTGGTGACAGAGATGTGTGTGACAAAGCGTGCTCTGAAATCAAAAATAGACTACTTCATTCATTGCTAGGAAAATTGCACTGTAAATAGTGGTGACTATGTAGAAAAATTAATTCTAGATTTCTAAGTCACTTGTTTTTATGGTATAACCCTGTCTTTGAGGCTCTTCAACTCTAAAAAATATAAGATAAAATACCTTAGATCTGTGATTGTCGCATATTGTTGCGGGAAATTGTAGAATCATCATAAATAACATTAGCTCATGAAAATGAACATATAATGTATATGAAAGTGTAAAGTAGGCATGAAAAAAGTAAAGTTTTCTTTATTATAAATGTAGAGCATAACATCTACCAAGTGAAATTCAATAAATAAAAGCTCTATTCATGAATAAATAAAAAAGCATAGACAATTCTAAACAAAGTTTACCATCATTAGCCATCATTATTATTCAATAATTTCTGTGATTGCAATGATTTTTTTTCAGTAGTAAATTGAAAGATTTTTAAAGCTAACTCTGGAAATAAATAATCCATTTCATAAATTTTTGCTTTTGTTTGGTATCTCACTTGCCAAGTTTGATTTTTTTAAGAGTGCAGAGAAATGTTGTCACACAGACAAAATGTAAATTCATAAAAAGATTTAATAACTTGTGTATTGGATTTTCAGAATGTTGTCCTCAATTTTATTATTGTTATCTTTGCAATATTTTGGCTAATCAATCCTCAAGCTTAATTCAAATAATCGAAACATTGTGAAGATAAGCAAAATGAAGACGAGGACATCAGTCCAATAATTCAATACACAAATTATCAAATCTCTGAAGGATTCTGAAAAACAGACTTTTTTTTTTTTCATTTTCATCAATCGATAAGGATGGATGTAGAGATCGATGATAATGATAGTGATGATTTATGGATTCTATCCAATAATAAAGAAGGCAGACAATGTTTCTTTCATTTTTATGCTAAGAATTTTTTTTTTTTTTTAGATTTGATTTTTACTTTTTTTTTTTTTTCTTTTAGATGCAAAAGCATTGTATATCATGACAATTTACCAGATACCAGTGTGATTGTGTGTTTCCACAATGAAGCTTGGTCGGTTCTCTTGCGGACAGTTCATAGCATCCTCGACCGATCACCTCCTCATCTTCTGAAGGAAATTATTTTGGTTGATGATTATTCAGACATGAGTAAGTTCTTTTTTTTTTTTAATCTATAGAAATGCTTTCATGTTCAATGTGCAATATCACTAAAAAAGAAAATAAATAAAAGTACTAAGATCCCACACTCTGACATAAAAACCAATATAAACAAATACATAAGAGAAAAATATTTAAAAAAAAAAAACCATGGGAAAGCCAAAAAGAAAATAAATTATTCGGAAAAAAAACCTCAAATAGGAAGTTATAAACAGGAAATAGGAATGATCATGACTAGACTACACATAGGACACACATACCTTACACATTCCCATTTGCAAAAAAGACTGAATTAAATAGGAAACCGGAAACACTCATAGAAAACAAGGGGTTATGACTAGACTTAACCTAGGACATACATACCTAAAACATTCCCATTTGCAAAAAGTGATAGACCCACCAAAATGCAACTATGGAAACCAGATCAGAAACACATGATGACGGACTGTAAAACTTAAGTAAAACAAGACAAAAATACTTGAACTAAAAAAAAATCTTCAAAGTAAACAAATACAGATAAAATATTAAAATTCTTTACAGAAACTAAAACCTGCAACAAAATAAAATAAATATATATATGTATATATTTAGATAGAGAGAGACAGACACAGAGGGAGATAGTGAGCTTAAGTGGGGCATGTTGAATACTTATATTTAAAAAGATCAAATTAAAAAAATGCACACAATAATAATTAAAATATATGAGGAAAACAAACTTTATATATATATTCTTGGGCTCTGAAATCGTATTACGCGAGTTCAAATCCCAGTCAAAACCATTACATTCAATTTTAACTGCCTCAGGCAGATGGGGCTCGTTAACTCGGGAGAGCAGCTCATCTAGGTGAATGTAAAAAGCCCAGCTAAGAGAACGTAAAAATGGCTTTGTGCCAAACTTGGTGCTCACCAAGCAAATATAATATAATCTTAATAAATATTTATCTAGTACATTTGAATTAGTGCGACAAAGTACCAAAATCAGTATTGTAATAAAATAGATTGATATACATTTGAACTAGATATGTAGATCTAATTGTGGGACATTGCATGAGAACAAAACATATTCACTAGTGATAACCCATTTCAGTCTCTAGATAGAATATTTATCAAAATTTATTAATGATAAAGCTCAGAAAATTGTACTTAATTTGGATTTAAAGAGCTGACTAAAGAACTTGAACATCTACAGGATGATTCAAAAGTCTCTGTACAAAGGCACAAATTATTTATTGTTTAGTTATATTTTCTAATCCTATAATTTTTTGTAATTTATTCTATAAGGTCTTTTAAAGATGCTATTGACCAAACAACAAAGAGTCTGTCATTTAATAAAATTGTTTTTTTACAAATAAAAACATTTTATATGTATGGACACTTTTGAATCACTCTGTACAATTAGATGAAGAAATGAAAATAATAACCCCAACATTAATGTTGGGGTTGTTATTTTCAAATACATATTTACAAATAAATATTACAGAAAACATATTCCTTCTACTTTCTGTCTCTTTTGCTCAAATAAAACAAATATGATCTAAAAATTGATGTTTTTATTTAAGAAAACAAGGGAAGAAAATGAAAAAAACCTGATATTATATTTACTTGGTAAGCACTAACCCAAGTTTGGCACAAGGCCATTTTTATGTGCTCTTACCCGGGATTTTTACATTCTGTGTTACCCTTCACCTAGATGAGCTGCTCTCCTGAATTAACTAGCCTCATCTGCTAAAGGTGAATGTAATGGTTTTGACTAGGATTTGAATTCGTGTAATACGATTCCAGAGCCCGAGCTTTTACCAATGCTTCACCGTCACTGCCCTGAAAAGGGCTGATATACATGGTTTGTCATGCACATAATTTAAGTGACACTATATTTTCTTGAAACTGGCTATTTTGGTTAACAGCTCTCTTTTTTTTTACTAGCTTTTATCTGTGCTTCTAGCAGATGAGGCTCTTTAACTTAGGGAGAATAAATCTCTCTATCTCTCTCTTCCTCCCTCCCTCCCTCCCTGTTGGTCATTTTAGATATCTATTTTTATCTTTAACTGACCCCCCTCTCTCTCTCCCTTTCTCTCTCTCTAATTCTATATATTTTTATTTTTATAAATCTTTTTTGTCTCCAACTCTTTCTTTCTGTATTTTTTTTATTCACTTATTCCCTCCCCGCCCCCTCAATTCATCTTCTTTCCCTTTCTTTCTTCATCACTACCCCCAACCCCAACCCCCAATCTAATATCATATTTTTGCTTCTTTTCAAACAAACATCTTTTCAAACATGTCTTCACTTCCTTGATTTTATAAAACCGTAATATTGAGTTTAATAAAATTTTGGCAATATTTTTCATTTCAAAAATCCTATCCAATATTTACTTATGTTTGTTTTTCTTCTTTTCATTTTAATCAACAACACCTGAGGAGTTGAATGTCATCATATTTTTACTTTTAGTGCAAAAGCAAATAGAAATTCTAAGTGTTTACCATTTAATTCTATCTAAGATTTTATTTCATCATTTTTATCCTAATTACATTCCAACATCAATAAAGGCTGAGTTTTTTCTCAAAGAGTGATTAAATGAATAATTTCTATGCTTTTTACTCTTTTTCACTTTTAATCTAATAAGTTTTAATCTTAACTACAATTTATTATTATTAGCCCCTAATGCACAACTTATTACTATTATTATTATTACTACTACTACTAGTATTATTAGCTTTTATATAGAACATATTATTACCATATTGCTGTCAGGTCATATCATATGCTACTGTTACCATGTAACCCAGTACTACCTGCTGCATGGTTGGGCCACCAGCGACTAAACTGGTTCCTCTATCAGCTTTGTTTGGTGAGGAGGGTGGCTAGTCACACAAAAAGTTTAAAAAAAACCTTTTTTGGTCAACGGCTAACTAGCAAAGTATATATATATATATACGGTCATATCGCGTTGAAACACCGGTTCCCGTCAGATCACCGAAGTTAAGCAACGTCGAG
>JAUZSX010060598.1:0-19700 GCA_034780655.1 Idiosepius hallami
TTGTTATACACATATTTGGTAGAAGAAGAAAGAAAGAGAGAGGAGAAACTGTCTCATTTACTCAATTTAATTCAACAGTCTTTATTTTTAGATTCAGCTGCAGGGTTTGTCGAGTGAAATTGAGAAAATGATGAAAAAGAAATCGGATTTAGACTTGAAAATAGCTGAGGAAGAATACAACAAGGTTGCTACGAAGAATGCAGAGAAACAGGTGATTAAACCAGAAACACTTTCATTGGACTTATAGCAATGGCAGGTGTGTTGCGTGAAAGAGGATGCTTGCTGGATGTGCGTGCGTTGCTATTTAATTTTGTCGTAAGTTTTATCACATAGATATGTCGTAAGGTTCGTTGTTTGAGAAGGAAAATAGACGCTGTGCTGCTCAAGTGCTTAGATGTTGTATTGTGGATGGCCAAACTCAAACTGGTCTCTATCTTGGGTTCAAAACTTGTGGTGAGAAATCCCCCTGTAGCGTAAATCAATTGGAAGTATTGTTACTTGGCGTCATAAAAGTAGAAGTGATTAAACCAGAAACTATTTCATTGGACTTATAGCAATGGCAGTTGTGTCATGTGAGGGAGGATGCTTGCTGGTTGTGCATATGTTGCTATTTAATTTCATAGTAAGTTTTATTGCATAGATATTTTGTAGGGTCTGTTGTTTGAGGTTGAGTTCTAAGGAAGCACCTGGTGTTGGTTGTGTCTTGGAGGGGGGAAAATAGACGCTGTGCTACTCGCGTGCTTAGATGTTGTGTGAGGGGGAGCTCGCTCGATTTGTGTTTGTTGTGTGTTGCTATTTATTTATGTCAGTAAGTTTTGTCACGTGGATATGTCGTTGGGTTCTAAGGAAGCACGTAGTGTCGATTGTGTCTTGGAGGGGGGAATAGACGCTGTGCTGCTCACATGCTTAGATGTTGTCGATGGCCAAACTCAAACTCGTCTCTATCTTTGGTTCAAAACTTGCAGTGAGAAATCTTTCTGTGGCGTAAATCCATCGGAAGTATTGTTACTTGGCGTCATAAAAGTAGAAGTGTTGAAATCGCTCGCATCATGAAACCTGTCTGCTACAGACAGAATGAGAAAAAGACAAAGAAAAACAATTTATGCAAAATGAGATTGAATTTAATTTCTTTTTTACTGGTTATTGTGATGGTTGAATATCTCATCCTCATCACCAGATGTTGTGGTGGTATCTCATCCTTGTTCACCAGATGTGGCTCAACTGGTAGTTTTGTGTAAGACGTTTATATAACAAAATAAGAAGGTAAAAAGTGTACAACAGAAAGAGCATGGTCCTGCCTTGGGCCAGAGATTAACAAAGTCATGTTCTAGTTTTTGTTAAAAGAATATTCTGTATGCAAAGAATATGCTTACATAAAAAGAATATTCTTGTCACAGCCCTACTCATTATATTCAGGCTTTTTATAACCACTGTTGTTCTTCACCTAGATTACTTGCGCTTATAGAGTTGAGGGGCCTCATCTAATCGGGCTTTTGAAATTAAAATTATCCATTAACCAAGATGAGTCCCTCTCCCGAGTTAACGAGCCTCATCTACCCAAAACAGCTGAACGTAAATGTTATGGTTTTGACTATGATATATACTCATGTAATGCGATTCCGTATTCCAAGGTTTTACCATAAGTCCACACATACTTTTAATAATGGAAATATTTTATTATTAATGGCTATTTTTTCTCTTTCGAATTTTTGCTTTACTGACACAGATAATGTTTCTATCGTTTTAAAATTCAACTCACTACTCTAGAAAGAGTATTTTGTTTTGAACTTTCACGGGGCCATCTGCAATCGACATGAAAATGGACGAAACAATGAAAAAATGTTTTCTTTCAAGAAAATCTGATGAGAATACGTAAAGAAGGTTACAGACAGGTAGAAGGACTAACTTTTGACATAGGGAGAGATAGAGAGAGAGAGAGAGATAGAGAGAGAGAGAGAGAGAGAGAAAGAGAGCGACAGAAAGACAGACAGATAGAGACAGAGTCAGTGATGGATAGAAAGAGCGATGGAGTGATTGAGAGATGGCGATATATATATATATATAGAGAGAGAGAGAGAAAGAAAGGGTTGAAAGAGAGAGAGAGAGAGGCGTCTAAGAAGAAAGAGAGGAAGAGAAGAATGGTGAACAGAAAAGGAGAAAGAGGGAAAGAAAGAAGAAAAAAGAAAAAAAGAGAGAAAGAAGAGTTGAAAGAGAGAGAGAGGGGGACTGAGGAAAGAGAGAGGAAGAGAAGCATAGTGAACAGAGATGGAGAAAGAGAGAAAGAAAGAAGAAAAAAGAAAAAAAAGAGAGAGAAGAGTTGAAAGAGAGAGGGGGGCTGAGAAAGAGAGGAAGAGAAGCATGGTAAACAGAGAAGAAAGAGAGAAAAATGGAAAAAGAAAATAACGGAGAGGTTGTTTAAAGAGAGAGGAGGCAGAAGGAAAAAAGATAAAAAGAAAAAAAAAAGATGAATGAAGAGAGAAAGAGATAGAGAGAGAAATTAAGAGAGAACAATGGGATCTAATCTTGTAATCTTACAAGAGCATATCTAATGGTTAATCTAGGAATATTTATTTCTGGCTTTTTTGTCATAACAATAGAAGATAAGAGATAACAAATTAAGTGCACACAAAGAATATACAGAGTGTCCAAAAAGTTACTATGCACTATGTCAGAGGTAGGCAATTATTTTTACTAAAGGGTCGCGTAGGCTAAAGCAGGAGTGGGCAACTTCTCCATTCAGTGGGCTAGATTTAGGAAAATTACGTTATTGGTGGGCCGGATTATTACATGAATCCGAGTAGGATACATCGAGAAAAGCATGGCTAAAAAGGATAACTCTAGTGTTGATGCTGATAAAAACAAACCCAAATAAGTCAGAAACTTGTATTAAGCGTAACTTGCGTTTATAATTTTATTATTGCTTTTTATAAATTTTAATCTTTCCTGTAGCTAAGGCCACGAACCGCATTACAATGTATCGTCGGATACAGTCGGCGGACCAGTCGAAATCCTTTCAGGGGCTGGACCCGGCCCGCGGCCCGTATGTTGCCCACACTTGGGTTAAAGGCAGTGGAAGGCCACATTATTAACAGACAGACAGTGATGGATACATAGATGGAAATATACTTTCACTTTAGCAGCCTCGGGAAGATGGGGCTCGTTAGCTCGGGAGAGCAGTTCATCTAGGTGAAGGGTAACACCGAATATATAAATCCCGCGTAAGAGCACGTTAAAATGGCCTTTTGACAAACTTGGGGGTGCTCACCAAGTAAATATCATATTTTTTAATAACACAAGTTGCACTATTTAATCCATAGCTGGAGGGAAAATGGATTTTCATACCTTTACCAAGGGTATTAGTGGACATGTCATGGTAGACGGAACGATTTGAATTTGAACCCGCGTACTACGTGTCCGAATTCAGATTGCCTACTTCCTCGACCGCCCCGCCAGATTTATTGTAAATATTGATGTGAAAACCAAGTAATTTCTAACTTCCGGCCACGTGACGCAATTACGTCACTTCCTAATAAAGAGGGGGTGTAACTATGGATGACCAAAGGCATTCATAATTACATTACACTATTAATATTTGGCTGTCGATGTAGCTCAGTGGATAGACAATCGGACTTCGGAACCGTACAACGCGGGTTCAAATTCAAGTTGTTCCATTTACGTTAACATGTCGACTAATACCCTTGGGAAAGGTATGAAGCCCTATCTTCCCTCCAGCTAGGGGTTAAATAGTGCAAGACCTCAACGGTGGATGAGGCGAATGATGTCTACAATGACACAACGTCACTGAAGGCGGGAGAAGGATGCAACAGAGGATGACCTCCAGTCGTAGTGGTTCTCTTCATGCCATTGGAACCAGGTCCTCCTCTGCGAAGGGGCCGTGTGGTGACTGCAGGTGCATCTGTCTCTCCACGTTAAAAGACATCACGCACAGGCGTCTTCCCGAAATAGTCCACAGGGACCAAAACGGAGGACAGTCATACTCGAACACGAGTGACCGCCGATGTTGATGACACTATTATTAAATAGAATAAGAACAAAGAGAAGAAAATCTCTTTCAGCATTCTAATGTAACTTCCAGGATCAATTCCATGAAACTAACAATAAGGCCGGCAGTTAAACTTTAAACAATTTTACTCCACTCGATCCGGGCAGCTGGTCTGGAGAGAAATGACCGGATCTCTTTCATAAAAACCCTTCCCGGTAACTAATTCTATTTCATTTTGGACATACTGCTTCATTAGTCCTAATTTCCTACCGAACAAATGAGCATGAAGCTCCAACGGTAAACGTGCCAAAGACCGGACAATAAGAAATTAGATGGCCTATACTTTCCCCTCGTCCCTCAAGGCCTAGCCTACGAACTGGCATTGGAAAGATGGGACGGACATAGCCAGGGTTTCCGTAGCTTTGAGATCTGTATACATGTTGCGGTGTATTTATTTTATGCACGTCTTTTGGTTCGAAGAGAATGGGGAATCAATAAGCAAATGGGCAGAGCCAATATGTTTCAATTGTGTGAATCTCAAATACATGGAAGTTTGGTTTGCTTGAGTTTAACGACCTATCAACCTTTTATAATTATTTAAGGTCACACAGGTTTCAGAGAAAATCTTGTTTGTTTAAGGGTTCATTTTCTTTAATATGATTTAAGTCATTTTTTGGAGTTTCTCTTAGTTTCTTTTTTAAAATGTGAATTTTAAGCTATGTTTTTTTATTTTTTTGGAAGGTATATTGTATTTACTGTGGTAAGCACCCCCAAGTTTGGCACAAGGCCATTTTAACGGGCTTTTTACATTCGGTATTACCCTTCACCTAGATGAAATGCTCTCCCAAGCTAACGAGCCCCAACTGCCCGAGGTAGCTAAAGTGAAT
This sequence comes from Idiosepius hallami, assembly GCA_034780655.1. Classification (NCBI taxonomy): domain Eukaryota; kingdom Metazoa; phylum Mollusca; class Cephalopoda; family Idiosepiidae; genus Idiosepius; species Idiosepius hallami. The sequence continues at coordinate 4,891 of JAUZSX010060598.1, forward strand.
GTAATGGTTTTTACTTGGATTTGAACTCGCGTTATACGATTCCAGAGCCCGAGCTTTTACCAATGTTCCACCGTCAATGCCCAAATGATGAAATATACCTAGCTCTGCAACAACAATTTCTAATTTTATTTTTGTGTTTAATGGCATATCAACATTTTTTTGGGGCAGTGACGGTGGAGCATTGGTAAAAGCTCGGGCTAAGAAGTCTTATTACGTGAGTTCAAATCCCAGTCAAAACCATTACTCTCACTTTAGGAGCCTCGGGCAGTTGGGGCTCGTTAACTCGGGTGAGTATTTCATCTAGGTGAAGGGTAACACTGAATGTTTCTTTTATCAGTCTTACTCATTCACCTAGATGATTTACTCTGAGTTGACCAGTCCCATCTACCCGGGGTTTTGGAATCAGTGTTATACTTACACCTAAATGAGTTACTCTCCATGTGTTGACGGGTCTTATTTACCCGGGTTTTTGGAATCAGTGTGATACTTACACCTAGATAAGTTACTCACCGGGGTCATTAAGGCTCATCTGCACAAGGCAGGTGAAAGTGAATGGAAAAGTTTTGACTGGGATTTGAACTCGTGTGAATCGATTCCAAAATACAAGATTTTACCACTGCCCCATTTTTGCTGCCTACCCACTGTTTAAAAAAAGCTCCACATAATATGGTTTTGTGAGCAAACAAACTTGCTAATTTAGAATCAACAAACCTTCAATACATGGCTCTAGGGATTTTGCGTAATGGTTATTTAACTCTAAACACATTTTTAAATAGAAAAAAAAAATAGAAAAAAAAAAACAGAAAAAAACTAATTTGTAACCGTATAAAATATTATCAAAATAGAATAACGACTTTGAATTAAATAAAAAAAAAATAAAATAAAATAAAGTAAAAAAAAAAAGGAAAAAAAAAGGAAAAAAAAAAGGAAAAAAAAGGAAAAAAAAAGGAAAAAAAAAGGAAAAAAAAGGAAAAAAAAAAAGGAAAAAAAAAAGGAAAAAATATATGTATATATATATATTACTTACTTTTAAAAATGTCTTTTGCCTCATTCGTAAAGGCAACCTCTACATGAAGATGGTTGGCACTCATCTTTAACTTTATTATATCTACAACATCAAGAACTGTTAAAGGTTGGGAATGTGTGGATGGAGAAGGTGTCAGAACATCAATATTTCTTGGGGGACAGAGATCAGGATACCGGATTCTTTGCTCATGGAATTTTGCACTTGAACTTGAAGACTTTACAGTACTTTCATTCTCAGAAATGATTTCAAATGAATCGTTTAATTGGTTCTGAGATTCAGGAAATTCTAAAGATTCAAAAATGCAATCCATTTTGCATATTTTTCTTTTTATTTCTTTATCACATGAAGATTTCAATTTCTTTTTGCTTTGATACTCAATTTTGGCTTCTTGTTCTTTCATTGATTTGGAAAAGCATTGTTTTGGCATTTTCGAACTCAAAGATATTCCCACATCCAATTCGGTTTTGGGTTGCTGTTTAAGAATTGCACTGGAATGGTTATTTGAGTTATTTAGAACCAAATTCTCAGTTGAAAAAGTTGGATTTGTAGTTAAAAAATCCTTATCAAAATTCTGAAGATTAAACGAATTTGCCGATAAAGAATTTTCCGAATCTAAATTCGACATCTTTATTATTCTTCCTTTATTGTGAGAATTAAATATTACACATCTTTCTGGTGCAATAATCGGATCCTTAACTTTAGATTCAAAAGAACCAATTCTTTTCGAAGGTTTGCTTTTTATTTTAAAACTGGCTGAATTCATAATTAGGTTTTTCTTAGTTTTCTTGTTTAGAGATACATGACCACAAATTGAACCCTGGTTAGTTTGGAGGATTTGTGTATTAGCATTTGAAGTCTCCCTCATACTATTTTTGATATTTGTAGCAGGTAGATTCTGCGGTAGTTCTCTCAGATCATCAATTTCTAGAAGCTTCTGATTTATTGGTTGCGGAGGTGGTTTCAAAATGGACGCCTTCTTGAACAATCTTTGTTTAGTAGCTGCTATAGAATTTACATTTGAATGAAGAGTTGGTATTTGCTGTGAACCTTTGGGTGTGGTTTCTTGTTGAAGATAATTCAAAGTATTTTCATTTTTTTTAATGACTGGGTTCGCTACCGAGTTATTTGTACAAGGACTGAGAGAAAACTGATTTAGTGCTTGATTTTGAGAAGATGGAATAGAAGAATTCAATGCAGATGTGAATCTCTCTGTGGTTGTAGGAAGTAGGGGGTTTGTTTGTATCTTTTTATGACCCCCAGACAATAACATTGAAGTTTCAGAGCCACTGAGAAGTCCATGGTGGTTTGGGCTTGGATAAAAATCCAAGTGGTTTTTAGAAAAATCACTAATAGAATTATTTGATTGATTTTCTTCAGAACTTTTTTCTTTGACTGATGTGGCATCATTTGTCATAAAATCATTTTCTCCAGGATTTTTGGAAAATAATTCCATAAACTGATTTTTATAGGGTATAAAATGGTTGTTTGTTTCATACAAATAATTTTCTTCATTTTGATGAATATAGTCTTGCTTTTGAAAAGTTTTGCTCAGTCTGGTTTTGGAAGGAGTGGACATTAGTTTATAAGATGGGATAGTTACAAGACTGTTATTTTGATATAAATCTGGTTCTTGGTTAGAGTTTTCTTCTTGTATTGGAAGAATTTGTGGAAATCTATGAAGTTCATCGTCATTATTATTATCATCATTATTGTTGTCCAATGTTGAAATATTTAAGAAAGGAAGCTGGATTCTATTGTTATAGAATTTATCTTTCTTTGAGATTAAAGAAGAACTCTGGTTGTTGTCCATAATATGCGGGGAGAAGGGTGTCAAGTGATCAATCAGACTTTGATTTGTTGGCACTTTGGATTTCGATTGATTATATTGATTTGTAGAGGATCCGTCCATGGATTTAGAAGAACTTACAAACTTAAAATATTCCTGAGGATCCGTCTGTATCTTGCCAAGTCTGTTGCTGATCAATGCATCTATTTTTGGACCAGGAAAAATTTCAGGCGTGGATGGCACTACTTTAAAAGGGCTGCTGCCAAAATTATTGATTGTTACTGGAAACAAATTTGTTGCAGCCATGGGATTAACAGTTGAATCGATAAACTGTCTCGGTAGCATTTGATGGTCTGTATTGTGAGCACTATTGTGCAAAGAAGTTACGCTTTTAGACACTTCTGGGCTTTGAATTAGAGATTCACATCTTGATTGTTCTAGAAAATTCCAGTTGGGATTGTCCTTACACAAAAATTTATTATCAGCTTTTTCATTTGGATCATTTCTGTCAGACACTGATTTATCTGAAGAATGAAAATAGTCAAAACCATTATTTTGAATTTGACAATCAAGATGGCAGTCATTTAAGTCAGATTGTTTTTCTAGGTTTCTATAGGCACCATTATCAATTGACCAATCAGATTGATGATGTAAATCTGAAGAAATCACATTAAAAGAGGAAGAATCAATAATAGATTCCTCAAAGACTTCTTTGTAAGCAACATTAAGAAGATCCATTTTATTCCTATTATCAGAATCACCATTTACAGAAAGAGATTCTTCACAAGAAATGGTTGGACGGCTTAGAACCAATTCTTCCAAGTCTGGCATTTCAGAAACATTTTTTGCGATCAAATTTTTTTCAAGATCTTTTAGATTTAAATTTGTATTTTTATTGATTGGATCAATAGATTGTGGGTAGGAGACAACAGAATATGGGGTTGTATTTGTTTGTAGGTGATTTTGATGTTCTTCATGGGGAACACTAGAATATGGGAGGCTATTTGTTTGTAAGTGGTTCTGCGTTATTGTATAACTAGTTGAAAGAGAAGCAGCATTGAGAATTTCATTTCGTATTGGAAAATTTGGATTTAATTTTGTAGAGGAATCTTGAAATTCTTCTAAAGAATCTTTAATCTGAGGGGATTTTGGGAAGTTGAAATTATTGTTATTAAAAGAAATTGGCTTTGGTAAATCCATGACACTAAATTCCTGCAGAAGATCAGTTTTATGATCTGGATACAAATAAAGAATGATGCTGCATAAGGTTCTTAAATCATTGAATTTTACCAATTCTTTGTCTTGGGACAAATTCAGGGTTTGGCTTTCAACAGAATTTAACCATTTTGTCCGAATGTGCATTTTACGAATTTTTCTCCGAACAAAATTTAAATTTGAAAACAAACCGTTTGAAACCAATTCTCCAAGATGCATGTAGAAATCTCCGTTGCATTCGAGAAGGGAAAAGAGTCTTTCTTTTAATTTCAAATAAGTCACGATTTTAACAAGTTCGTTTTTTTGCCAGGCGGAATTTTGTTGAAGACAATTTGAATGAAAGAATGCCGTCAGATCATGTGGAAGATCAAGAATCGCAGGAAGAAAATGGTCGTGGAATTTATCAAGAATTGTTTTAATTGTTGTTTTGATTTTAATTTGCTTTGGTTTTTTGTTCTTCATTGCAAGAAATAAAGTTTCAAGAAAAGAAAGAAGAGGAACAAGGCCAGTGTCACGAGTTGAGGCAGATAAGTATTGTAGATAACGAAGAATAGAGACTTGAAGTTGAGTCATTCTTTCAGTATTTGAGTGTTTTCCGATTAACTTTCTTATATAAAAAACTGATAGACCAATACTCTGGGCCATTAAGCTTGTGTTAACATAAGTTGAATGATTTCGACAAAATACTATAATATCCCAGGATTCCATTTTCATCAAACCTATTCCAAAATGATGCCAATGAACACTAGAAGGTTGAGGGGTGTCTGACTTTCCATCCAAGTGTTGAGCCGGAGTTGCAAATGAATCCATCTTTTCTCCCCAAAAATGGTTTGTTCACGAGTGAGAAAAGTTGAATTTTGGATTGACTGCATTTGAAAAAAAAACGAATTCATTGATTGGAGTTAAAAGCTTGACAAGTTTTTTTCTTAGGAATTTTTAGAAGAAATAAACAATTTTGGTTCACATAAAAAAGGATTTGGATTTAGAAACTCATCTTAAGTTCTGCATGCTTGTTGATGTTTAGAATTAAGTTTGTAAAATATTTTGATAACCTTTCATTTAGATACTTTTTATGAATTTTCTCCAATAAACAGAATTTTAAGATTTTATTTTGGAAAAAAAAGTTTAAGGTTATGTAAAACAAAATTTTCTTGGTATTTTTTTTATATATAAAATAATTATAATTCTGAGTATTTTTCATTTCAATCATTTAATCCAATTGAATATAGTAAATATTCAAGGTTTAATTCTTAAAATGATGCTTTAAATTTTTCTGTTAAACAATTTGGCAAAGTTCAGAATTTATCAATTACTTTCAGTGATTTTAATTGATTCTCAAAACAAATACTGAACAACCCTTGCTTAGATTGGATATCATTTTAGAAATGGTTAGAATTTTTCCTTGGGTTATATGATAGCTGTTTCATCAAAACTGAAAGTCTTTTTTTTTTCTTTTTTTAATTTGGATTTTAAAGGTTAGGGTTTTTGAAATATTTCTCTTCTAGAAATCTTCAAGAGTGACTGCACCAATATTCAACAATAAATTCAAAACATTTTCAATTGTATATAAAAAAAAAGTCTTCAGTATTCTTCATGTTAGAATAAACTTTTTTTTTCTTTTAGGAACAACAAAACCACTGAAGAATTTAATTTGTAGAATTATGAATTGTTCCAGAAGATTCTCCGATGGAAATCAAAGTTGTTTTTTTTTCCAGACAAACTTTAATCTATTAAAAAAAAAAAAAAAATAATTAAAATAAAAAAATTGAAAGTTGTTTTGATATTCTTGCATTTCAAAAAAAAAAGTTTTATGATGATGAGAAGGAATCAAGGATTGTCTAAATATTGACTTCCAAAAATTAAACCAATCCAACATTGGATGAGGAGGGGAGAGTGGGGTCGAACAAATGAGGAGGGGAGAGTGGGGTCGAACAAATGAGGAGGGATGAAGTCCGCCCGGGCACGGGCAGCAGCACAACACATGCTAAAGGGGGGCGGTAGGAGGAGATAATAATTGAAGATAGAAACAAAAACAAAAAAAAAATCAATAATAGTCTCTTATTAGATCCTTGATTGTAGTTCCAGGAAAATATTTTGAGGGCTTTTTTGGAATTATGAAAATTAACAGATTATCAACACACCCATGGGTGGCAAAAACTCACTGGGAGATGTGCATGTGTCTTCATTCAAAACAGCTTAAATTAAAAAAAAAAAAAGAGAGAAATTTCGGTATTAATCCTTTAGACCCTAACGGGCCGATATATCGGCCTTGAAAAGCAGAAAATGGAAATAAATGTAAAATCGGATTAACAGTTACTTCCGTTTTCAGTTTGTGGTACTAAATTAAGAACCTCTATTCCATTTTTTTTTAACCTAAGAAAAAGGTTCCGTTCCTAATGGAATATCGGATGATCCGTTTTTAAACCCAAAAAAACACTGCAAGTCATTTCTATACAAAACTTGATTCAATGATGGCGTGTCCATTTGTCTTTTTTAAAAAAAGCAACCATCCATGTCATTTATACAGTTTTAAAAAAATCAATGCTTAAATATAAATCTAAGATTTATGTTAAGTTTTTGCTTCGTATTCTATTCTTAAAAGTTCTGTTAAGAAACCGAAATTCACTTTCATTTTTTAAGGCAAGTTTCGGGACAATATCAGCAACGGATCCTAGGAAGCGGGATTCCGGCACACACAGTGACACAAAGTACATGGATTTTCATTTTTTTTTTTAACAAAACAATCCCTATTAAATGGACGCATTCATTCATCCGTTCATTTTCTTGCTTAAATCTATTTTATTTTTGCTTGTTTAATTTCAACTTTAATCCATTCTAAAAAACTTTAATTTATCGTGAAAAAAAAATCCTTTAGGTTGAAATATGAAAAACAGGCAATGAATTTAATCCTTTGAATCCAGACTTATCAAAAATACCAAGTGGACTGGAGTGGTCACTCAGAGTCGTTATTTTCGAGGAACATAAAATCCGAAATATTGGTGTGTCTTCTTTTGCCTTATGTTGTCAGGGCCGACATATCGGCCTCTTAGGGTTCAAAGAATTAAGTTGAATTTAAACCAAAATGAAGATAAAATCAAACAAATTTAGGGAAGAAAATAAAAATGAGCACAATTAATACGAAGGGTTTTGATCAAATATTCTTTAACCCTTTAAACCCTAAAGAACCGATATATCGGCCCTGGTGACTTAAGGCAGAAGAAGACACACACACACAACGATATTTCAACCTTCATTTTTGAACCCTGACTTAGTAATATTACCGAGTAGTCATTCAAAGCCGTTCTATTAAAAAAAACAAAAAAACATTAGGGTCGAAATGTCAGCGTGTCTTTTTTGCCTTTGGTTACTGAGGATGATATATCGGCCCCTTCGTGTCGAAAGGGTTAATATAATAATACGTGTGCGTCGGCCAGAAGGGGGGGGGGCGTAGTGACGACAAGGATAGTGGAAATGAAGAAAATACAAACCCCATGGAATAAATAGTGGACTAGGCTGAATTGACAGCAGCTTGGAAAAGTCTTCAAAATCCAAATAACATCCGGGTCTTTCTTCCTCTCAAAAACATATAAAATAGAACGGAGACTGAAACGGAACACGCCAGAGAAAAACTGAATCCAAGAGTAAATGGAAAAAAAAAGGTAGTGCAAAAAATTGCCTGCCTGTCCGGTATGGGGTGGGTGCGGCCATCAAATGAATTGACATCTTGACATGGAATGAACATGTAGGAATGAACCTAAGTGACTTCAGGTCACTTACTACTAACATGCAAAAAGACATTGTTTATTAACCTCCTAACCCCTCTAAAGAACTTCAGATTGTAGAAATGAACCTAAGTGTCTTCAGGTCACTTACTACTACCATGAATAAAAGACATGGTCTCTTTATCTCCTTACCCCTCTAAAGAACTCGGACACCAAAATCTATCATCTTCCTCTTTTCCTATCTCTCTCTCTCCTACTATACATCTCTCTCTCATTCGCTGACCCCTTATTGACCAAAAGAATTTCTCAGTTCCCAATCCTGTCTTCATGCTAACAACGCGTGTTCTGCTGCTAGCAAACACTTACTACCAAAGTGTATGTAAACATAAAAATAAAGAATCATTTTTTAAGGCTAATATTAGTGTCCATTTTATCAATTAATAACCACCAAAACACAAACAAAATGTTTGAATATATTTCTTTTATTTAGAGGTAGGGTCTTTTTATCGGGCCTTATTTTGGGGGTGGGGCTTTCTCTTAGTTAATCTCGACCAGACCGCAAATAAAGAATACAAACTGATATTCGAAATTAAAAGTAAATTTGAGACTGGACGGGGGAGATAAGTGAACAAAACAACCCAACCAACAGTTATGACTCCCCCGCTTCTACGAAAATGAAAAAAAAACTTTGCTTTAAAACAATGTAGTTGTGAAAGCTTGAAATACCCCACACCAAAAGAGACAAAATAAAAAAGCTCATTAGTTAGTTGATATATATCATTTCGGGTAGAAAGCTTTAAAAATACGGAACAAGTAAAAATTGATTTTGGTTGGGAATTGAACGATGAAGAATGAGAACTAGATTGAAATGGGCGGTGAGGACTAATGAATACACAGTGCACACGAGTGAGTAAGAGTGGTGGTGGTGTACTGACTGGTGTGTCACAGTCAGTCCACACATTTACGTAGTTTTAACGCTCCTGCCTTCTTGCGCCTTATTTCTACAGAAGATGGAATAAAATCTATCACGTTTTATGAACTAAAGTATTAATTTCTTGTGAAAAATGTTCATGAATAGAATCAGTTTTTTTAATTATTAGTTTTATACATGGTATTAACATATTAAAATTAAGAGGGGTTAACATTGGAAACACCCTGTGATGGTGGAACTGAATGGACACTGAGAGGCAGATATTTTTTTGTGGACCTAAATAAACGAAAAGCCCTTGAAGGATTTGTTGGTATCGATTAGACCAGACAGGGTCTCTCCAAACATTATAGCTCGAGGGCCACATGAACTTTTATCCAGCATGTTGAAGGCTGACAAACCGTCTGGTCAAAGAGTTATTCTAATTAAACGAAGAAGCTTGTGTTATCTACTTCGTCGAAGTACATAACACAAGCTTTATAAGTTAGTCCTTTCGACCCTAACTTACAAAAATTACCAAGTAGTCACTCAGACTTTATTAGAACAGATTAGTGTCTGTTGGTAAGTCTTTTTTGCCTTATGTTCTCAGGGCCGATATATCGGCCTAAAGAGTTAAGAAAATAAAATTAAGTAATAGTAAAAAAAATCACAATTGGTCTGTTCAATTTCCTCAATGCGAGTGAGTGGTAAAACTGACAAACGTCTGGCTTTAGGTTTGAAGACACAAGAAGCACCATCAAAAGAGCAAGCAAGAGCCCTCAGGTTTTCATCTGAAATGTTTGTTCTATAAGTTAATTTTGTTAATTCTAAGTGTCTCTGAGGGCCGAATGTGGCCCGCGGGCCGTAGTTTGAAAACCCCTGGCCGGGATTAGACCAAGGTTTCAGATTGTAATCTTTAGTTTTGGGTTGTTTAGAACATTTATATTTAATCAAATTCATTTGTTAAACATTATTAGTGCCAGTCCAAAATGAATCGAACAACCAGTTTTTGTTTTGTTCTAACATTGTACAAAAACAAAATTGCTTCTTCGATACGAGAGTTAGGAAACTAGGGACTTTCTATAGAATGTAGTTTTACGCCATTATAGACAATTTTTTAAAATATCACTTAAATTTCTTTGAAAATTGAGCATTTGTAAATTTTGTAATTCTATAATATATATATATATAAGGTCAACAATTCTTGCCTTAGTGCTTTCTTTTTCCAAAATAGGGGGATCGATTTATTTAGTCGAACATTCGTAGTTGTAAAATGAGCAATCAACCCTAAAACAACCTCATTTTTCAGTTTTTGTCTTTGGTCTGGATGTTTTGCGTCGAATCGATAAAAATGGACTGATATATCGGCCCTGACGACTTAAGGCAAAAAAAAAAACACATATACACGATAATTTAACCTCCGACTTTGGACCCTGGAGTAGTCACTCAGAGCAGTTCTATTAAAGAATCATATTAGGGTCGAAATGCCAGAGTGTCTTTTGGCTTTGGTTACTAAGGCCGATATATCAGCCCCTTCAGGGTCGAAAGGGTCAAAGCAAATCAATCTAACCAAACCAGGAATTTTTTTTTTTAGGAAGTTAAACTGAACATATATTTATGCTTACTAAATGATTAATATTTAACAGATCATTCATTTCCAGTCTGAATGAATAAGTACCAAATTTTAACATTAGAAAACAAAACAAAAATAGAAACTTTCAATTCAATCATTAAACGTCAGTTTAGGAGAGAAAAAAACCTATATTAAACATTTTTCCTGGATAAAAGCTTCCTCTAAACCCATAGGCAGAATTAAGGACCTTGTATTGTTGTTCGACCGTACTTCACTTCGATTGCCCCAAATAGTGCTGCCTGCAGCTGCATGGCGAAATCTCATCTGGGGGGGGGAACCGAAGAAACGATATAAGGACCATTTGAAGAAGTCCCTCCCTCGGTGCCTCCTGCCACATCGACAAAAACAAATGGACTAGTCTTGCCGCTGACCGGGACGCATGGCGGCAAACAGTCCATCATGCCGTTACCTCCTTTGAGGCCTCCCGCACAGCCAACCTGCGGGAGAGGCGCCACAACAGGAAGACCCGGGAGACCCCGGTGGAGGTTGCTGAGATGACCTTTCTTTGCGGCCGCTGTGGCTAGGCCTGCTTGTCCCATATCGGGCTCGTCAGCCACAGGCGTGTCTGTGATCGTCATGGGCGGCCACCTTGAAATCTTTGTTCGCGAAGCCTTGCCAAGAAGAGTTGAAGTAATGTACTACGAAGCTGTGGTTTTATTTCATACAGACTTTATTAACATATATACATAAATGAGAAATAAATTGTATGTTTATAGGCTTACGCCATGTTGTTGAATACAGTATTATTTATTTGGTGGTTTACACCAATATCCATACGCCATGATTTGCTTGTTACGCGTATGAAAGTAGTTCCAATAATCGCTACAGCAACCAAAGGCCAAAAAAGACACACACACGCCGATATTTCGGCCTCTCCTTTTGACCCTGACTTAGCAAAATTTACAAGAAGTCATTCAGAGACTTTCTATTAAAGGAGGGTCGAAAATGTCTGTGTGTCTTTTTTGCTTTTAGTTAATAAGCCCGATATATCGGCCCTTTAAAGGCGTTTCTTTAGGCTTTTATAATCAGTGTTACCCCTCACTTAGATGAGACACTCTCCCAAGTTAAATAGACGCATCATCCGAGTTAATAGTTGACGTCAGTGGCGTAGAAAGGGAGGGGTGATCTGTCCCGGGTGGCAGATGCCAAGGGTGTGGCCTTTTGATGGGTAAAATTAAATAGAAAAAGAAATAGTGAAAACCCGATAAAAAAAATCTGAAATTTTATCACCAAAATGAGTTTTTAATGTTGTTTTATGTTTTTTAAATCCGTAATAAACCTTTTTTTTAAAACGGATTTTTTTGAAACTGTATCACCAATCCAATGAAAATTTCAAGTTGTGTATAATTAGATCCTTGATTGTAGTTCCAGGAAAATGAATATTTTTAGGGCTTTTAGTAATTTGGAACAATAACGGATTATCAGTGGTCAGGAAGGGGCACCAATCTTGCTACCGCCCGAACCGCAAAAAGTGTTAGTACACTATCGCTGCAAGGGTTTGTGTTTACATAAGTTCCCCCATAAAATTGGTTCTGTCACACACACCTCAGGAGTGAGGAACATTTAAACAGACTGGAACATTTAAACAGCCTAAAGCAGCAACTCTCACAAGTTCTGAGATAAATTCTATATACAGGGGTGGACTGGAGCTTTTAAATGGCCCGGGCGTTATCTACAGAGCGGCCCATCTTACTAAAATAGGCCATAAGTTACAACTCGTCTTAAGGGTTATAGGATATATTCTATATACAGGTATAGACTAGAGCTTTTAAAAGGTCTGGGAATTATCTACAGACTGGTTCATCTCAGTAAAATAGGCCTTAAGTAACAACTCGTCTTACAGATTCTAGGATATATTCTATATATAGGTATAGACTGGGGCTTTTAAAACGGTCTGGGAATTATCTACAGAGTGGTCCATCTCAGTAAATGAGGTCTAAAGTAAAAACTCGTCTTATAGCTTCTACGATATATTGTATATACAGGGGTGGGCTGGAGCTTTAAAACAGTCCGGACATTATCTACAGAGCGGCCAATCCCACTAAAATAGGCCTAAAGTAACAACTCGTCTTAAAGGTTCTAATATATATTCTATAGTAATTAACAATTTTGCGGATATAACGGAATTTTCGTGTGTATGTGTGTGTCGCATTCTTACTTCTGCAGGTTTAGCCGGCTCAACCTCTGAACACAAACGATTCAGTGTTGAGTTTCATGGGAATATGAACTTCACAAACAGAATCTAGTGGTTTAACTGCGCCTCAGACACAAACCTGGGTATTTCCCGCCCTGGCACAAGATACAGTACCTATATTCTTAAAATTGTCACCCATCAAACTACTAGCCAGGTTCGACATTGCTTAACTTCGGTGATCTGACAGGAACAAGCGTCTCCAATGCGACTTGGCCGTGTGTGCTATTTCCTAACTTGCTCTTAGAAATATAATTTGGAAAGTTCTAAAACGAATTGGATGTTATAAACGCGTGGTTTATTCACCGACCCACAGTCCACAAGCTCTACATTTAAGTTTGAAATTATGTATCTATATCATTAATTGCTTAAAAATACATAGATTTACTTTTAAAAAGTGCAACATAATGTACATTACATAAAATAAATCCAAGATAATTTTTAGATTCAATTTAAATTAAATCTTTATACCCTACTTTGTAAAGTTTAAGTGCACTGTGAAAATTGATGATTTTCTAATTCAATCTTGTACCTTAATTTTTAAAGCTTATAGTAGAAACATTTTGTTTAACAATTTTCATGCCTTGCATGAAATGCTTTTCTTACTTGTAAAAATATCAGTTCTAAATTCAGTATCTAATAGTAGACAATCGGTGATCCTAAATAGTCCAAGGAACGTTCTCTAGACCAACAATAATAAATTCTGTTAATGGTAAATAAAAAAGAACAAGAACAAGGCAAGAATACTGACAGAGCCGAAGGGACAGTATGTAAGAGCCAGCTGTTCGCTGTAAACGAACACGAACGCTAACTTGTTGTAAATAAAAAGAAAGAAAAATGCATTGAATTATTCAATTCACGATATAATTATTATTCATTGAGTACATAAAAGATTTTCTGTGCTAACAAATATAGCTAAGACCCGGCCATATACAAAGATTTATTCTTTATTTCTTATAATTTTTTTTTCTTTTTGTGCTTCTTGCGATCCACGGCACGGCACTAGTCTTTCTTTCTTTTTTTTCTTCTAGCTATAATAAAATCTAAAAAGCTCGCAATTTAAAGACAATTAAGGAATATTACTTTCAACCAAAAGACCGTGAGAAGAGGTTACTTTTTTTTATTACACCCACTGATATATATGATATTTACATAGTCGAGCATCAACAACAAGTGAGGCACAAGGCCATTTTTACGGGCTCTAAATATCTGGGATTTTTGCATTCAGTGTTGCCCTTAACCTGGATGAGACAATAATCTCCCGAGTTAAAGAGCCCTATCTGCCCGAGGCAGCTAAAGGTGAATGCAATGGTTTTGACTATGATTTGAAATCACGTTCTACGATTCCAGAATCCAAGCTTTTACCAATGCTCCACCCTTGTGACCCACTGAAATATACACACACACACACACACACACACACACACATATATATATATATATATATACATATATATATTACTTAAGCAAAGACACGGACTCAACGGCCTTCAGTGACTCAGTTTCTCGCCTGCGTAGTCATCAGATCACCGCGCAGGTTAGAAACTAGCAGTCGCCAAAGGCTGTTCTGTTGACTTTTCGCTTAACTAATATACAGGCTCTATCAATGATATTGAGCACTCTAATTATAAATATAAGCAATCCTACTCTAGTTCTTGTGTATGTGCGTGTGTGTGTGTCCATCCATCTGTACAACTCTCCTACAGCTAAAACCACTGGACGAATGATAACCAAATTTGGCAGGGTGGTGGTCTATGACCGACAGATGGTGCATACCCCCTTTCAAGATCATAGGTCAAGGTTATGGCCCATCAACCTGTATATTGTCCTACAACCGAAACCAGTTGAGGAATCATAACCAAATTTTGCAGGATGATGGCCTATGACCAATGGATGGTGCACATCATTTTTAAGGTCATGGCCCCTCAACATCATAGTTGATAAATATATACTGTCCCGGACGAATCATGACTTAATTTGTTAGTATGTGAGGGGTATAAGTATTCCAAAATCTTAATACAATGAAAAACAATAACAATACGAATAATATTAAATTATTACATACAAAAAAAAAGCCGAGGCTTCAACGTTTTGGTTTTAAAAAACAAACATTTTAAGGCTAAGATGTTCAGTTGAAAATATGATTCAGTGGGATTAAAAGAAAAACCGCTAAAATTGCAACAGACATGGGAGCACTGGTAGGTATGACAGGTTGATTTTTAAAATTTTATCCCTTGCGACATTAAAACTATTTTTTATGTGAAATAACAAATATTAACTGGTTTTGTTTTGTTTTTATAATTAAAACAAAGAAAAACGAATTGAAAAC
>JAUZSX010060706.1:0-36236 GCA_034780655.1 Idiosepius hallami
TGTGTGTCGAATTTGGTCGCGATATCATAAGAGGTGCGCGATTGCATAAAACATACACACACACACACAAACACACAACGACATCTTGACTTTTATATATAAGATATTTACTTGGTGAGCACTAACCCAAGTTTGGCACAAGGCCATTTTTACGTGCTCTTGCCCAGGCTTTTTACTTTCAGTGTTACCCATCACCTAGATGAGCTGCCCTCCCGAGCTAATGAGCCCCATTGGATTTATCTAAGTGTACTGTAATAGGACCAAAAAATACATATCATGTGTAAAAATTTGCAGGGAAAAAATAATCAAAACACAAATCATTTTTTAAAGAAGAAATATGATCGCTCAGGTGGGGGGACACAGCTGATTTTTGTGTGTTGCATGAAGTTTATTCAACAACTGCTTTGTCCCTTTTTTTCTTTTTCAACCATTGTTAAGGAGTCTCTTCTTTCTTTCTTTCTTTTTCTGGTTATTTGGGAGGGAAAGCACAGCTGTTGTCTGCTGTTTTATAACAAGCTTATTTGCTGATGCCTAATGACCAGTTGTATCCATCATCTACTGTGACACTTTCTGTCATAATCGTTAAATGTTTGCTTTTTGTAAACATTCAAATTTTTTCTACATCATTTGGCTGCATTCAGTGATTTTCTGCAACTTACTATTGGTAACTTTTGGTTTAGTGATCTTATGATTCATTCATAAATTTTATTTTACAACATCATTTCATGCCACATTTCAGAGAAATGGTGGACAGAGAAATGGTGGACAGAGAAATGGTGGACAGAGAAATGGTGGACAGGCTAAATTCTAAACTTTTTTTCTTTTTCAGGAAGTGGCCATTTAATGATGGAGACTGTCACTTCTCCATCATTTTCCCTTTAGAACTCAAAACTCTCTTGAAAAGATTGATAATCTCTAGAATTACTGATTTTAATAATTAGAAAAAGAGCTAATAAACCATACAGTTGTTAAGTTTGGAATTACCAAGTTTATTAAAGAGAACAGAGATAATGTGAAGTAGGATAAGCCATAGAACTCTTCAATCTAATAAGAAGCAGTTAAAAACAGCAAGAATGAAGGAGAGAAAATGAATTTCTGCCTCTTTGTTATGACAGCGATATCTGATAGAAGGAAAAATAATTGTCTGTTGATGGCATTAAAGTCAACAATCCCCAATAAAAATGAAAGAAGCTGAATTTGTAATTTTGTATTTTCACTGAAGTTAAAACAATTAATTGTTTACAAAACTAAAACAAACATTGAAAGTATTTTGTTTTTTTATTATTTTTTTTATTGAATTATTTTGTGATCTATCATACCCAATTTCCTGGACTAAACTTTTTATTTACTTATAAAACTTTATATTCAACTTAAACTGATTTAGTTGACTTTTTCTTTTGATTGTGGAATAAAAAGAGATTTCTTTCAGGGAGAACTGCATGGTTGTACGGCATATCAACATCAATAAGAATGACTTGGGTTCTAGTCTCATCTCAGATCAAAAGTCACAATATTTGCAGACTTGACATTGGACATATCAGATCAATTGACCATTCCCTTAAAGATCACAAGGTTACATTTTTTATTTGTAAAACTTTATTTTCACTTTCTGCCTTGGATAATACCCTGCCAACTGATTGTCACTAATGTTTCCAATTATTCAACTTGAGAATACTAAATGGGGTATCTAACCTTAATAGTCCAAGATAAAGGAACTTTGAAACTAGGTCCAAGAGCAGGATCTGCCTTGTGTGAACTTTGGACTAACCTCCTTTGCTCTTTTTTAAATATCAAAACTAATCTCAAATTATTATTGAACCATTATTAAATGTTCTTTTCATTTTCAAGATAAAACAAATAATTGTTGCATTTGATATCAACAAATAATTCTAGTTTTTATTTAAAAACATTGATTTAATGAGTCTTAATAATAATAATCAGTAAAAAACTAGCAAGTACATCTTTACTTGGAACATTACAAAAGACTGGTATAAAAAGAAAAAAAAATCTAAGACCTTTTCCCAGTTATACATGCATTTTCCTACAGAAAAAATAAATAAATTGTAACTATAAGACAAGAACACTTACATTTTATCAAATGGTTTTGTTATACAATATTTTTTCAAATAATTTTATACAATATTTAATATTTTTATTCTAATTAAAAAAAAACAAACAATTTTTGTTTTTTAGAATTTTTTAAAATTAGAATTTTCCCTTTTCCCTTTTTATCATTGAATTCTCAATATAGAACAAAACAAGGAGGGTTTTTAGTGAAGGCAGTTCTCCTCTGCAAAAATAAAACAATTTTCAAAATACACTTTTTAAATTTAACTTTTAATCTCAAAACATGTTTGGGCTTAACAGTTTTTTTCAGACTTTTTTCCTCATCTTGGTGATTTGATGTTTTCATACACAACGTTTCGGCCTAGTGACCCTCAGGTCTTCTTCAGGTGTTTTAATTGCAACTCAACTCTAGATAGGGATGCTGAGTCTCGTTATTGAATCCTTAGTAATTATTGTCTTGTTGTATATCGAACCTCTTTAATTTCTTTATTATGATACCTCATCTCAAATATAAAAATAATGTTTGGGCTTGTTGAACTGGGTCAAAGGGAGGTAACTGCGATCTATATTAGAATCCCAATAGAATTGATAAGACAGGAAAACATTTAATATCTTTTAAGTGTCTTTGTTGTTGTATTGTTGTTGTTGTTGCAATGTGTTGGGTGTTTTTTTTTTTTTTCAAGTTATTTAATTGTTGATATTTTTTTAAAAGATTGATTCATAGATTTGTTTAAGTGATCTTTTTTTTTTATTAAAATAAGTTTTAAAATTTGTTAGTATCTAAATTCTGTAGTTACTAAAAATAATTCTTTTAGCATCAATTAAACATGAAACAACAGACTTGGTTAGCGTCATTTATCTTCCCTAGGCAATCATAGGTTTCACTCAATTTTAATGGATCAAAACATTCTGGAATTATTTCTCTGAATTTTTAAAAGAGATTTGATAAAAAAAAAGAACCATTTAAATTATTCAATCAATCAATCACAATTAGTTTGTTATAAATTATAGTATTTATTCAAACCCAAAATGTGTGCTTAATTAAAATGATATTAGGAGAGATATATATTATGTTATAAATTTAACAAACACATTGATATTTTATAAATCCATACTCTGTACGTTTCATTCATGGTTCTTAAGTGATTATCTTTATTAATAAAGATACCCACTGAAGACTGATATTAAATGGTGAAAACCACAGGTTTTATAAGATAATAATGTATTTGTTATTTGTGAACAGGTTTTTATAATAGTTGTTGTACGATTTATATCATTCTGCAGATTCATACCTTTCTCAAGGGGCCTATTGATAAATGTAACAGACTGACAGGGATTTTCTGGTCATTGTAAGGTCTAAGTTTTGAGTATATTGATGTACAACAGGTCACAGCTTCTAGGCATGTGAATGTCTGTCTGTTTGAAAGGCGTGTATCGAATCTGACAATGCCTATTGAGATTCAAATAAAACTATTATTTTTCCTGGGCATCTGAAGCTTTTTGATCCTTTTTGCCTCATTTTTCCTTCTCCTGGCGCAGATCATGGTCCGCCAAGCATCCCAATCCCTGGACAGTGCTGTTAACCACTCCCAATTTATATCATAATCCATCATGTCTCTTTTGAGCACATCCTTAAACTGTAATTTCGGACGGTCAATACGTCAGGTACTCTCTCTCAAGACGCTGTGTAACACTTTGCGGAGCAGCCGTGTGAATATAGTTACAAAATAATACTACAGAATCTAGACCATCAGCTACATCCATTAACACTCACACAAACAGCTTATGAATCACTGTTCCTTCCTTGTTTAAAAAAAATCAATTCTTCCTCAAAAATGGGAAATAAACATTGATTTTTATTTTGATTGTAAATTCTATTTACGGAATTATTATTTCCAAATTTTATCATTCTCTTCACTTCAGTCAAGTTAAATAAAAATGATTTCTTCAAGTTGATATTTTTCAATTTTAAAACAAATATTTATTTTAACAATCAATAATTTTGTACATGGATGGATTTTATGTTTTTCCTTAAAATTGGAAAACTCTTTCTTTATTATGATTCTTTAATTTTCACATCTTTCACCAAGACAGCTAGTGACAGTTATAACGATTATAACACAAAAAACTGACAATATTTGTAATATTAAATCTTAATGCTGATAATAAAATCAAAATTATTTACGAAATGGAAAAATAAATGAGAACAAGTTAAGGTTAAAGTTATAATTTATAAGTAAATTATATGATTATTTTATAACATAAAATATTTTGATTATTTCCAAAATCTTATGAAAAATATTCTATACCAATACAAAAAGTTACTTAATTCTTGAACCGAAAATGATTTTTATAAAATTATATAATATTTTATAAAAATCATTTTCGGTTCAAGAATTAAGTAACTAAGTTTAAACCCCCCAAAAAAAGTTTAGTTTTCATAAGGGCTTATTTCTATTTGCCCTTTTAAAAATGTCGCCCTCCAATTGTAACCTCCCTTCCTCATCACGTGGTATTTGAACAAGATAGTGGTTACTTCCGGTTGTCATTTTTCGTGTGTGCTGATGCTGACTCAATGTAAAGCCGGTCGGGGATTTTACTTATTGCTGTGCTGCTAAAAAAGGGAAACAAGAAAAGCTATGGAAGGTAGCTACGGCTACAATAATGAGCAGAAAGAAGATTTAAATATTAAGATCCGTTTTGTTCTGTTGAGAAAGCGGACAAGAAGCACTTGTTCTTCCACATACAGCAGTTAAACGTGTAAAGAAGAAAAAGAATTGCTCGGCTTTTTTAGCCCCCCTCCTCCTCATTTCAATCTTATTAATTATTATCCGTTATTGGAGACTGAATTCATGGAATCTATACCTGACAACAGCAACCCTAGTGGCCGTGAAGACAGCTACAACAGCAAGAAGACCACGGGCACGGCTGTTTCGAGTGAATCCCCAGAGAAACAGCAACTGGATAAAATGATTATTCACCGACAAAAACCCCCATCTTTTAATAAATCTTATAATCGGGGTACGGGGTCTTCATCATCGGGGTACCATAGAAATAACAGCAACCAGTCGAGGCAGCCACCGCATGTCAGAAAATTTGTCAGCAGCACTAACTACAGAAGGTTTGGTGGTGGCACTGGTCCTCCACATAAGAGATCTAGGTCTATCAACCCTGGAAGACGATACAATTATAATAAAAAGCACGTGTTTTCCTCCTCATCTCCTTCCCCACCAAGAAGACCCAGGTCTCATATGCACCAGCAGCACCACCACCAACAACAATACGGACAATACCCTTATAATAATAATAATAGTAACAATAAGTTCAAAGCTCCTTCTCCTGCTGCAACTTTTAAAATGCCCATGGGTGTTTCATCTTCGTCGTCATCGCCGTCGTCATCGTCTCGATTTCCTGAACGAAAACCACTTCCATTAAACAACAACAACAACAACACGACGACTACTACTTCTTCTTCTGTAAGCAGTGTGAAAATGAAAGTACTTTCTATTTTAAGTCAGGCTTCAGATGGGCTTCATGTTAGCTTACTACATAAAAAATTCCGCCTCCAAACCGGCATGAATGTGCCATTCGCTGAATACGGGTACAATTCCATTGGTGATATGATGTTGGGTTTTATGTGGAATAATTTTAAATGCATTCACAGCGGCGATTTTTATTTTGCAGTCCGCTCTAGTTCTGCCTCATCGTCCAATAACGATAACGCCGCCGCCGCTCCCGGTCTGAATCGGCACCATCATCATCATCCACCCCCAAGAAACAGCAACAACGGACCGATGTGGGGTGGCAGCAGCAGTAGCCACGGTCATAGCCACTCAACTAGCCACTCTTCGGCTCATCATTATAACAATAAACAATACCGACCACCCTTATTATTCAAGGGTTCCTCATCCCCAGGGGGAGGCGGCGGCAAAAGGAATATTTTGCTACGAACCCCGACCGACACAAACGGTGTCATGCAATATCAGCAAAATCGACGGTTATTTCCACCCCGAGGAGGAGGAGGATCCCAAGTTCCGGTCCCCAACCGAAATAATATCCATAGAAATAAAAGGCAAACGGCCAACAATAGAGGCAAGAGAGCGGTCTCATCATTTATTAATGATAATGATGACGATGATGATGACTTTGACTATGATGATGATGATAGCCAAGAAGCCTATCATCAACAACAACACCCTTACCACCACCACCGTCATCATCAGCAACAACTACAAAGTTATAATGACAGTTCGTACGGAGAGGCCGATTCCCCAACCACCACAACCAGTGGCTCGTACCACTACCACCACCACCAGCCCCGAGGGGGCCCTGGTCATCATCATCACCAGGGCATATCTCGGTCGGATATTGCAAGATCGGACTTTGCGTCCGATGCCAGTAGCAGCAGCGAGTTTTCCCCCATTTCAGGGGCCTCATTCCAAAGGAATTTACAATCAGCCACGGAGATAACGAGCAGCACCAAAAATAATTCGGCCAATAATAATGCCATGCTACGGAATCGGTCCTATTCGACAAATAGTAACAACAGCGGTGGTATATGCTCCACAAACGGTTCGCACTCTCATCCCCTCGACGATGTTGACTACGACAGTCCGTGGGACGAGCAGCTCCTCTCTTCCTATCCGTCAAGTGAGGAGCCACAGATCTTCAAAAATACCTTTGATCCCATCTCTTCAGGGCTGCGCTTCAAAAAGGGTCGCGGCTGTGGCAGGGGTTACGGCCTTTCAAGTTATATGGGGGAGAGGTTACCGACGGTAAGGCCCTCGCGATCTTCGGCAGCTGAACGTAGTGTCGCTTTGCTACCAGAAAACAAGTGGGCCTCGACCGAAAAACTCGCTTTTCAACGTGGGGACCTGCGACCCATGGAAAACTTGATTATATCCATTCGAAACACTGTTGTTATATCTGATGCTGCTGACGACAATAAGGATGATGCTAATGATAATAATAACAACATCAATAAGGATGGTGAAGATGAGGACAAGAGTCGAGATGAAGAAGAAGAAGAAGAGGAAGAACATGAAGAGAATCCACAAGAATGTTCCCTAGAAGGGGCCACTGGATCCCCCACCATCAGTTCCAACACTGCTGCTGCTTTGGAAATGGTCTGCGGCGGTCTTGGACGAGGTCGGGGTCGCACGCGAAAAATCTAAGCTTCTTCACGAAAAAGATATTTATTTATATATATATATATATATGTTTCTATTTTGTTTATTAATTTATTTTATATTTTATTAATTTATATATATTTTTAGAAGACTTTTAAAATTTCTATTCAGTTGAAGATTATTCGCACTTTAAAGATTTTTTCGGCAATTTAATTTGGGTAATTTGTTTGTTTGTTGGAGTTGGATACACATGATGAGTGATGGGCAGTGCACAATGCATGTAGTCTGTGGCAATCACTTGTTGCACCGACTGTGTGTTATCAGCAGTTCCAAGAGGTGCGGATGGTACTACTGCTCTCTACACAAGTCTTCACCACTCTAAACAAATCCCTGTGTGGTGTGGTGTGGTGTTGGTGTAGTCTGACGACCATACGTGGTTTGATGACCCTCATACGTCGAAATCGACGGGAGAGTCCATATCACTACTCCATTTGGCTGAGGGATTATGAAAGAACAATTAATGTTTGGGAAGGAAACATAATTTTTTTTGTAAATGTAGTCTAAACACATTTGTTTACTAAACACACGTTTGTGAGTGTGCACCCAGATTTCAACCTTTCAAATATTGCTTTTATGCAGTTTTCGGTTCTGTTTTGGTTTAGACGAATATTATTACATTTAAAATTGTCGCCAATAGTTTTTCATGTTATTAAGAGTTTTTCGTTTTTACTAATGGTTTTCAATGGTGTCCATTATTTTAATTGTTTGTTTTGACTAACCGTAAGCTCAACCCTAAACAGACCCGAATATCCCTAAAAATCCTCAACATTTGAAACGTGGTAAGTTAGACAAATTGGCATTTTTGGTGAATATTATTCACTGATATTGATTGATTCACTTCACCCTTTTATTTTTTTTACGTTCGTTCTTACTTCCCTAAGAGTTATATTTTAAAAATACGTGTTTTTGTAATTGTATTAAAAAATATTTCTAGACATTTTAGATAAGTTCTTCTCTGGTTTCTTGTTTGTTAAATATAGTGGGTAGTGCCTGCCGGGCGGGGAAGGGTCGAGGAGGATGGGTGCCCCCAAATGCCAATTTGTACAATTAATTAAATCAATTAATTTAATAAATTAATAAATAAATAATAAATTAAATTAACTTAAGACTTTTAATAAACACTTTTATTAATGGTTTTCAATGGCGGTCACTATTTTTAATGTTTGTTTTGTTTGACTAAATTCTGATCTTAAGCCTAACTCTAACACAAAGCAAACTCCTAAAAATTGCCATTTATTGAAAGGTGGGTGTTCGGAGTTTAGGGGACTTTTACACATTCATCGTTTTGTTTTGCTATTTATACTTTTACTTTTGACGAAAAAAAAAGAAAGCGATAAACAATTTTTATATAAAAACAAAAAAGAAACCGTTTTTATTTTTCTTACAAATCAGAAACTTTTAAAAAACGATGAAGAAACAAACAAATAAAAATAATACAAAACCCAAAGCAAAAAAAAAAATGTTTTCTGTGCGAATCAAAAATCGAATCCGTTTTTTTAAATTGATTTTTTATTTATGTTTTTTTTAAAAAATGAATTATCAACTTTTTTAATCGATATTTTTGTTGTTGATATTCAACAGAACTTGATTTTATTTCTATCTTTCTTTTGACCCCCTACACCTCCTCCACCTCACCTGTCGGTCATCATGCTATAATTACAGGTGTGTAGTAAGAAGAACAGTATATTCCAAAGTGAGACACAGACTCACTCCACAAAAACAAGATCTCACCCTCCTCCTCCTCCTCCTCCTCCCAACAATTATTATTTTTTCCTCTTCCTTTTTCCGATCGATTATTCAATTCGATTTAATTTCATTATTGATTCTTATTTTCTGCTTAAAGAAATGAAACAAAACAGAATTTAAAAGATTTTCTAAGGGAAAAAAAACGTAAAAAAAAGTAAACAACAAAAAAGCACCTTTAAAACCTAAAAAATATTTCTGGTTTTAATTTTGTCTAAAAAGACGGAAAAAAAAACTCCAAGAAATGCAAACAACAACAACAACAACAATTCAACAAAAGAGAAAAACAAAACAATAAAAAAATCTCTCAGTGGTTTTTGGTTTTCAAGTGGACAGAACAGAACAGGAACCGCTCCCCAGGGGGGATACGAACTTTCAGTGGGGGGCGCTGACAAGTAAGTAGTCAGATGAGGAGACGTTAAAATTGTGAAGTTGGACTAAGGATAATTACAGTAAAATGTTCAATTGATGTTGGTAGAAAGGCTGCAAAATCGGGACGATTCAATTAAGTGTTCCTCAGTAGTACTACAAAAAGTACGTTCCTGTACTTCCACGGTATATTTTCCTAGATTTACCCTCGTTATGGCGTTCGTTGGAAGAAGAGGGGGGCGCTTGCATTTTTGTCCTGCGGTGAATTAATTGGACTCTGGCAAAAAAAAAAGTCTGAAAACTGTTACTACTGCTCTAGACGAACGAAATTCGATAAAAAACAAAACCTAATCTGACTGATCCCCCCCCCAGCCAAAAAAAGTACAACAAGCCCCACCCCTCCTTGTAACCGAGCTTCTTGCCTAAATAATCTTCCACCCAACTCCTTAAAAAATTGTTAGAGCTGCTGCTGCTGCATTTAATTAAATGTATTTGATGGTAGGTCTTTTTTTTTTTTTTGATTATTTTTAAACTTTATTTATTAAATTTATTTTATTTTACGATAATCAAATGATTTAAGAAAATTTCCCTTAATTTGACAATAATTTTGTTGTGACGTTAGTTGTTCCCCTTCCTCAGCACTTCCAACTTTGTTTTTGACACATTAATGAATCAAATCAGTTGATTACAATGAAATTTTCAGTTTTTGTCTGATGGTCAGCAGAATGACTGACTGATATCTGCTTGGCTGGTCTGGATCGTCAGGGAAATTCAATGACTTTTTTTAAAACCTGCAGTCATTTAAAAAGATCAACTAAAATAAAATTAGGGAGATTTTTATTTTAAAATTAATTTAGTCTTCATTTCTTTTAATGCGATTTTTTTAAATACAAAAGTTTTTTTAAAAAAATGCTCCTATAAATTCTACAGATATTTTTTGTCTTTTCTTTTGTAATTTTAAAGACTGAAAAAAAAGAAATATTAGTTTAAGAAAAATCGTTTTCTTCTTCCCCCCCCCCTTGTTCCTTCTTAAATTTGGGGATTCAAAAAAAAAGAAGTGAAGATTAAAATTTTAAATGTAAAATCTCTGATCAAAAGCTCCCTTGGGCTGCTTCACTCCCCCCAGTGCTAAAGACTCACAAACAGCAAACTTGTAGATTAAATTCTGAAATAATAAATTCATCCAAGTTTTAAGCGTCTGCGCAATTTTCCTGGATTTTTTAGAGGAGGTTTGAATATTCAAACAATTTGGAGTTGTTTTTTTTTTCATCTAGTTTGTTTTGTAGAATCTGAATTTTCAAAATGAGACTGAATTATTATCTTTGAGATTATTTCAGCCTGTTATTCCCATCTTTCATTCTAGAACTTTTTTTTAGATAAGGTTGTTTGATAGAAAGACTTTTATTCTCATCTTTGTTTTTCTTTCTTTCTGAATTGGTAAAACCAGATTTTGAATTATTTTTGTGTGTTTTTTTTTTTTTTTGATGTTAAAAATAAGATGAGATCAGCGGGGGTGGGTGAAAAGTTGGTTGTGGGGTGGATGGTCAGATTTGAATTCAAATAGACCTGTAAGTCAGTCTGTAGTCTAGCAGGACCCCCAACCCAACTAGTAGTCCATCCACCCTGGAAACTCTAGCAAGTAGTGCAGCTGGACCCTTATGTCCTCAAATGAGTTTAATGATGGCTATTATTCCTTTCTGATCAATGCTCCTCTTTTGTTCAATTAATTGACAAAATTTCAAGAAAAAAAGTTTTTTAACTTTTTTTACGACAGAAATATTTGTGTAAATAACAATGAAGATTAAATTGTCTGAAAGCTTTGTATTCAAATGAACAAACCTCATCTTTTGTGTGTGTGGTTGACATACTCAACTTTGTTGGTTGAGCCAATCCAACCACTGAACACACACAATTCAGTGGTCAGTTTCATGAAAATTTGAAATTCACAAGCTGTCCCTAACCACATATCTATTTCAGTTAAAGGATTCACTATTTAATTCATAACTCGAGGGAAATTGTGGTTCATACCTTCCCCAAGGGATAGAGTCCAAAATTGAACATGACAGAATGACCAGGTTTTGAACAGGTTAGTTCACTGCCAATCCAGAGTCCGATCACCTAACCACAGTCCCATGTGGCTTTGCTTCCTCCCATACCCAGGATCCTGTTAACTGAAATTTAAAAAAAACCTATAGAATGGAAAGAAGAATTGAGAAAGATTGGTTAATTTCTTTTTATTTTGAGGGAGACTTTATTAAAATAAGTTGTGATGGCATTATATTTTATAAAAAGTTTAAATCCTAAAAGTTATTCAGCGATAGAATTACTTCAACAAAATCAATTTTCAAAAAGTTTCAAAAATAAATGAAAAAAAAAACTGATTGTAAAATTAAATGGAAATTAAGAATAAAAACTTGTAAAATACTAATTATTCATACAAAAAAACTAATTATTCATCTAAAAAACTAATTCATATTAAAGAAAATCCTCATATTAATACAGTAACTAATTATTAATATACATTAACTAATCAATATTCAAAGAGTACCTAATGTTTTTTATTGTATATTCTTTCAATTTTTCATATGATTTTTTTAAACATCCATTATTGAATTATTTAGGCATTCCACATGTTTGATAATTATTTAGGCATTCCACATGTTTGATAATTATTTAGGCATTCCACATGTTTGATAAATAATTCAACATCGGATGTTAAAAAATCATACAAAAAATTGAAAGTATTTACAATAAAGAACATTGACAAAAGACATTATTAATATTCAATGAAATTTACATTAAAAATGATTTGCTGCCCAAATAAAATATACATAAATATCCCAAGACGGTAGATTAAGATTAAATCAAAAAGAGAATAGAAAAATGGATTTTAACATCTTTCCCTAAAATATGTAAAAACTAATCTTAACATAAAGATGGACTGAGAAATATTAAAGATTATGAAAAGTACTTAAAATCTAAGAGAAAAAAAAAAAGGTCTGAAATTGACTTGAAAAAGTTTTGCACTAAATCTGCCATTGACATTTTTCTGTTGACCAAAATGGAAAAGTTTATTTTCTCTACAAGAATTTTGTTGTCCTTAAACTAATGTGTGTTCAGTCAGACTGGCTTTGTAATGTGGTAAGAGAGCACACACAATTTTCCAGCTCTCTACTTCAGGCTTCAGATAAATTCTTGTCAGTCAATTTAAAAAAAAATACAAACCAGACTTGGAAATAAAAAAGTTTAGAAAGTCAAGGACAAAATGTTAATAAAGAATATCAAAAGATCAATCGACAGAAAATTGTTGATGTTATTTCTGTAAACAAACTCTACAAATGATCATCACTAAGTAAACAATTGTAATGTTTTAATAATAACAATAATAATAATAATCATATAACCTTGACATTTTATGACATATTTTAATTAAACTGAGACAAAATCTTTCTCTTCCTTTCCAAACATACTTTTATTTTGAAAATTTGTTGACCTGAACATTCCTGCCATGAAGTATTTTTTTTTTTTTAATTAAAACCAGGCTTTGATATAGCTACTTAGTTGAGCACCAACCCAAGTTAGGCACAAGGCAAGTTTAACTTGCTCTGTATATCCAAGTCCATGCTTAGGGCCCCCACAATTGCTGAGGAGCCACAAACTCCCTAGGGACCAGCAAGGCTCCTTGGATTCACAGATCCTTTGTAACACAAAAATACCAAAATAATTAATTGTTAGGATTAATTAGAAAATCATTATCACACTTAAAATATAAATCTATCAATCAATCTTTCTTTCTGCCTATCTCTCTCTCTCTCTTGCTAAATATATATATATATATATATATTTGTATATGTATGTATATTGTTGAAGGCTCCAGTATGATGAAGGGGTGCAACTTGGCTTTTTAATGTAAAGGGGCCACAAGGCGTGTTCTGCATCAGGGCCGCTATGTGGCTAAGCACAGCATAGTTTAAATCTTTGACCTTTTTGTGATCAGTATTGTCCTTGACGTTTAAAAGTTACTCTCATTGAATTGACACATCTCAATCCACCAAGGTTTTAGAATCAGTGTTATCCTCTCACCTAGATGAGTTACTCTCTTGAGTTATCAAGCCTCATCTGCCTAAGGCAACTGAAAAGGAATATAATGGTTTTGATTTGGAATTGAACTCATGTAATACAATTCCAGACTACAAAATTTTACCATTTTCTTAATTCTAAAGTAAATCTAGTTTGGAATCAGTTGCTAATTATTTCAGAAGAATTATTAAATGATCAAAAGTCATTCTGTTGGATTCTTTTTCTATCAAAAGTTTTGCCTCAATATAAAAACTTCCAAAATTCCTGGCAAGATATATTTTCAAATTGATGTGGCTTTTTTCAAGGCTAGAATATTTTTCTTTTGCATAAATTGTTAAATTGGTTTGGAATTTTCAAGTTTTTTTCTTCCGGTTGCTTGATTTAAAAATCATTTTCATAGCAATCTAAAAATGGTTTTAAAAAGTAGTGTGGAATGTGAATTTTTGGTGGAAATGTACTAATTAAAATACAAGGTGTACAGAAAGTTATTGTGCAATATTGGTATATAGAAATTTGATAATTTTTAAAAAACATTTAGACAATATAATTTTTATCAGTAAAACAAGTTTATACTATCACAGCTTATCTTAAAGGTAATGCTGGAAATATCCTCCATTGGCATTTAGCCATTAGTTTGTACTGCACATCAACATTTTGAACATCCTGTATATATTTAATAAAAGTCATAACAAAATATATGTTTAACATTAGTTAAACAATAAAAATGAAACAACAAAAAGTTATATCAACATAAAAAGAAAAGTGATTTTTATTATAAAAGCAAAAAATGAATTTCTTTTTTTTTTAAATTTATTCAAAATTTCTAAGGAATGTTTTTAACAAAAAAAAAAGAAAAAGAAATTTTATTTATTTATTTCATTATTTTTTTATGTTTTATTTATGAAAAATTATTTTATAAAGATTTTTACAATCAATTTGTTTGTAAAAAAATTTTTTTTCTTGGTTCAAAATTGGTGTCAAATATTTTTTGCTGCTTTTTAAGTTTTACTTAAAAACATTTTTTTTTTTTTCAAATCTGCTTGTGGCAATTAAAGATACAAAAAGATTGCTCAGATTTTCTTTCTTAAAATCAATTCTTGCTTCTTACCAATTATTGATTCTTAAAATGATTCTTTTTTTTTATGGAATTCTAAAACCTTTTACCAAAAAATAAACTCTGAATTATTTTGATTTAAAGAGAGAAACTTTGCTTTTTTTATCCTTTGAGAAAAAACACAAATTTTTTTATTTAATTTTATGTTTCTAAATTCATTTAAGACTTTTTTATTTTTAATCAATTAGAAATAGTTTTGAAATATTTTAATTAAGAGATGAAGCTTTATAATCTGAGTTTTTATTTTATTACAGACTTTTATCCTCATCTTGGTTGTTTTTATTGTTTTCTTGTCATCTGAAGATGTCCAGAGATAAAGTTGGACAACAAAATGTTGTGAGAAACAACAAAAACTACCAAAATGAGGACAACCATCCACAATAAAATGAACGCTCAAAAATATTTTTTTTTTTTTTTTAAAGAAAGGAAATGATTAAAAACTTTTTTTTGCAAATTATTTTTTGATTGGAATGAAAATTTACTTCTTTGGAGGAAAATAGTTCTTCTGTCATTGTCTTAACATAGTCGTAAATTCTGTTTGAACTTGGCAGCAAAGTCAGAGTATTGGTAAAAGTTTGACCTGTAGAATCGTAGTATGTGAGTTCAAATCCAAGTCTAAACCATTGCATTCACTTTTTTCTGCCTCAGGCAGATGGGGCTTGTTAACTCGGGAGAGCATCTCATCTAGGTGAAGGATAACACCGAAAGCCCGGGTAAGAGTTTGTAAAAATGACCTTGAGCCAAACTTGGGTTGGTGCTCACCAAGTAAATATAATATTCTTCTTGAACTTCTTTCTAAATCAATAACTCTTCACAGTGGGAGGATGTGCCCATGGAAGGGTGGGTTCATTTAAGACCGTGGATAAGCAGTCGGAATTTGGAATTGTAAATTGCAAGTTCAAAGCATTTTCCAGCATTAAATGACCAATCGGTTAAGGTGCGGGAGACAAGGTGTGTAGCAGGGTGGTGAAGTATCCAGAACCAGCGATGGCTATGATGTCACAAGTGACCTTCGGGATCAGACCACCAGGCCGAGAACAATGGATTCGGGAACATTCCTCACGGACAGTCCTAATTAATGACCACCCCATGAATTGATAACAATATTATTATAAAGAGTGGAATTCATGCAGTCAAGATAACAATTGGTCACGTTCACCTGACTCTAACAGTCCGGATGGCCCTCACCGCCACTACCAACACCCACGCTTAACAAAGATTGCCATTAAATTCATTACAGCCAAAATGAAAACAAAGGAATTTTTGCTTAGTGATAATTCACACACACTAATATTACAGAGCTACAACTTTGCTGACTGCACGTTTTATGTTAAACTCTTTGGTGTTAATGTTTTCTATTTGAAATTTTGGTGTAACACTTAATCAACCCTCGTATCGTTACACTTGAGGGAATCAAGTAAACATAAACAAAATACCATTCTGGCATTAAATGACCCCAAAAGGGGTTGATATGCCGTTAAATCCCAAATCAAATCCACCTCCAAAAGTTCATAAATTTATCCTTCATAAAATGCTTGAATTGCAGACAAAATTTGATTTTATGAAACAAAACAAATTTATTGAAAAGGAAAAATATTTCATTCAATATAATTCTTTCATTTCGTTTGTTTCGTCTTTTTTGATCAAGTGAGATTTAAGTTTTGAGTCCTTGAGACGAAGCTTGATAATTAAAGAATTCAGTTATTGTCCTCCTTATTATTATTTCTATCTTTACAATCCTGTTGTCTTACCTCTTAGATTAAACAAAAGTACTATGAAAGCTCCCTAGTTTGATCACCTGAACAAGAAGGCTGTTATGAAGGTGAAAATATTAGAGATAAAGACAATAATCTGAAATTTTGATTCCCAATATTTGATCCATTTTCTACCAGTTAATCCCTAATTGGATCAAGTTGAAATCAAACTCAAGCACATTTGAATGTTTTGAGACTCTTTTTTTTATTGTTAGACTAAAATGGCATCAAACATTCGTGAAGAATTAAAAAGGGAAATAATTCAGTTTTTCTTCGATGGAAAAAAAGGTTTTTATCAAAAGGAGTTTTTTTTAAATTGTTTTCTTTTTCTTTGAAAATTATTTTTCTTTTTTTTTGTTTCTCTTCACAAAATCCAACTCAATTTCTGCTGATAAA
Organism: Idiosepius hallami; assembly: GCA_034780655.1. Classification (NCBI taxonomy): domain Eukaryota; kingdom Metazoa; phylum Mollusca; class Cephalopoda; family Idiosepiidae; genus Idiosepius; species Idiosepius hallami. The sequence goes on from JAUZSX010060706.1 coordinate 16,713, forward strand.
AATATTTTGTTTTAATTCAATTTTTTTTTTCTTTTTTTTTTTTCAATGAAAATTAAATTCTCCAAAAATACAGAGAGGAGGATTGTTTTTTATTTTATTTATTTATTATTATTTTTTATTAGGGGGGGGGGGGTTAAGACTTGGTATTTTTATTGTTTGGTTTTATTTTATTTAATTTTTTTTTTTTTTTGTCTGATGAATTGAAATCAGATTATAAAAACCCCAGGTAAAAAACATTCCAATGACCAAAAAAGGTTAAAATTGTTAAAAAAACAAATCAAAAAGCAAATCCTCCCCCCCTCTTTTTTTTTTTAAAGAATCTTTTGAAAAAAACTGATGTATTATTATTATTATATTTTGGATTTAAATCCATTAAAACTAGTTTGGCTGCTTTGTGGGCAATTCATGTCCTTAATTAATGGAAAATTGATATTTGTATCCAATTAATGGAAATATATATTTTAATTTAAAAAAATCTGCTATAATTTCAATTTAAAGAAATCATTATATTATAGTGTGTATTATTATTATTATAACTATTATTAATATTATTATTTAGATTATTCTCGCTCCGACTATTGTCTGAGCATTTCTACCGTTAGAAACTGGTGACTTTTTTTTTTGAATTAGACAAATCTCCACTCTTCATCCACTCTTCATCCATGCCTGTTGATTTGTAGACATCAAAGCCTCAATTCTGCCAACACTTGGTAGTATTCTTTGGAACCCAAGTGACAATAAGTCACTTCTAGTACTTTGGTGTCTTCTACCAGTCAGGGACATCATGGTGTCTTCCCTTCAGTCTTTGCCTCATTGAAGGCCTCGCTTCTCTCTCTATTTTTTTTGTTCCTTACTATTTTTACAACTTAATTGTATTTATTTTAATTATATTTCTTTTAATTTTTATGGTTATTCATTTTTATCAAATAATTATTGTTAGAAACAAAAAATGGTTTATTCTGTGACTTTTTGACTAAGATCAATGTGTATCAACTGCTCATCTGAGTCCAATATCTAAAAGTGAAATATTTCCTGGCATTAAATTACTACAAAAGTCGATATTCTCTTAAACCAATCAACCTAAAAAAGAAAAAAGGCTTGCATCAAAAAATGCTTCTCAGCTGAAAAGATTGACAGATTTGTATAGGAAAAAAAAATGGTTCATGTCATTAAATGACCATAAAGGTTGATATGCCATTAAAGCAAATAACCAAAGCTAACTTTAATCCTATTTTAGATCCACTTGTAAGAACCAAGTTACTGAAAACAGATACTACACATTGATCTTCGACTTAAAAGTCACATTTTGATGTGGAATGCAACAATTAAACTTTACAAAAAAGATTTTTTTTTTTCAATGTAGTTTTTGAATTGGTTTTTCTTTTCAAAAATCCAAATAAAATCAATTCAGTCCATTTTTGTTGGATCCGTTTTCTGAATTGATTTCTTTGTGGTTCTATGAAATGCAAGGTCAAAGTTCAAAGATATTTTGAGAAATTGGTTGAAATAAATTTCTGTTTCAAAACGGATTTTTAAGTTTTTTCTTTCTTTTGTTTCTTCAATTTTATTTATTGTCTTCTTAGATAACCCTAACCCTAACCCTAACCCTTCTTCTTTGTTTTAAAGAGAGGGGAAAACTTTAAATCAAAATAAATTGAAAAAAAAAAAAATAGATAAATAAAAAATAAATAAAACAAATCCTAGAAAATTAAATTGTCAATTTAAAGTTTGTCCTCTCTTACAAAAACAAAAACCCTGTTGTATCCAAAAAAAAAGGGGGGGGGCTTATCTTTACCTTCCTTGAAATCAGAACATTATAGAACTAGAGAGATAAAAAAAAATAAAAATGTATTCCTAATTAGAGTATTCATTTTATTTAGGACTTCATATTGCAACTTGCCTGAGTTCTTTATCAAAAGCATATATATATAAAATACATTTTTTACAAAATAATGAGCTTTGAAAGATAATTTAATTTTCTATTTTAACACAAAAATGCAATCCATTTCAATTACTGAGCAGAAAATTACATTGTTATTTTTTGTGGTGATGCAACACTGACTTTTTCTATAGTTGGTTGCAGTGCTATAATCACAGCAAAAAGTTTGGAAGAAATTTTTATTAGCATAAATTTGGATTTAAAAATTCAATATTATTGTCGATTATCATATCTGCAAGTTTCTTGTAAACTAAATAAGTGTGAAATATGGATGTACTGAATAAGAATAGCATTTTTAAAGGTGAAAACATAAATATATCATTAATTTAACTCTTTCACTGTTACTCATTTGTCCAATGCTGACCTCATCTGACCAGCCATTTTTGAAGAAAATGTATTCAAAACTTCATATTTTGTTACACAGAACACTGGCACCAGTATGTTTTACAGCATTCCATTTACATGGATATCTCTAGGAATGACTGACCAGATCAGTAATGCGTATACACATGATATCTTTTGAAGCATTTTCCTTTATGGAGTGGGACTTGGCACTTTTTGCAGAAGTACCTTGTTTCTGAGCGTATTCCCCCTTTTTTACAGACTCTGCAGGGCTTTGAAGGGTACCTTTTTTTATTGGATGGGGGAATTTCTACCAATTCATGTGCTTTCATTCCACCAACCAGACGATGGGCAGGATCAATTCTAGGGGCTCTTGGACATACCACAACTTGAGGGGCTTCTTTTTCAGAATCAGAGTCAGAATAATAGTCGAGTGTGGCAGTCTTAGCCTGAGCAAATTCTGCAAGAATATCATCAATCAATTCCATCCTGAAGTCCAGCAATGCAAGTTTTTTCTGTGGATTTGCTTTGTTGTATAGAATGTGTGAATTCATAATGCACACTTCAAACAAATACAGCACAAATTTCTTGCTCCATTTGAGGTTATTGTGTAAACAAGGATAATATTTTGCGATCCGGTCCAGCTTGTCAAGCGCTGAGATATGTTTGTTACCGTCCAGCACACGCGCATGTTTTTGAATTGTCTCACTGGTCTTGTCCTCAGGACTAGAATCTTCCGTCCTAGAGTCACAGAGAGTGGACATCATTTTCAATGGGTCTTTGTCCTTCCACACAAGCACTAATGCATCTCCGTCCCTACAAAATGTCACCTGTCCCCGCTGAAGGGAATCATCTACCTGCCGCAGGTCATGAAGAGCACCACGATTTGGCCAAAGTTTACCACAAACATGAATTTTCCGCTCCTCTTCCAGAAGGAAATTGGCCAATGCGACATTGTTGTAATAGTTATCCAAATAAACTTTATAGCCAAAGCCATAGAGGTGCTCCAGAAGGCCACCACAGATCTGCTGAACTGTTCTGCCACTACTGCAGTCAAGCCCATAGTTACTGATGTAACCACTTTTCAACTCGGAAACAATGAACCCTTTTATCCCATATTTGTTTGGTTTCTCAGGATTACAGACCCGAAATCTCACATGGTCACGCCATTTGAGCATCCCTTCATCGAGGGAAAGTTTTTCCTCAGGCGTGTAGATAGTTTTGAATTTATTTATAATGTAATCATAAACAGGGCGGATCTTGTAGAGCCGATCTTGATTGCCGTGGCGAGCATTATTGTCGCTAAAGTGAAGAAACTTGAGAATCAGAAGGAATTTATCCCTAGCCATGGTCTCTGAATAAAATGGAGTTGCCACTTTCCGATCTGTGCTCCAATACATCTGAATTTCAGGCTTTTTTACAATTCCTGTGTTGAACAGTAGGGCTAAGAAGAGCCAAAATTCTTCAGGACTCAAGGGCTTCCACCGACGACAGCGAGAATACTGTTTCAGATTGGAATGGTCTCGGAAATATTGTTCAGCATATTTGTTGGTTTCTTGTACAACAATCTTGACAAGTTCATTCGTGAGAATCATTTTCAACCACTGAAGGCAACACCCAGGATCAGTGGGTTGGATATTTATGCCAGGAGTGCCAGTGAACTGATGTGGAAATCTCTCAATATTTGTCCAGTCGTTTACAGAATGTTGATTTCTCTTGTTGCTGCTGCTGCCCTGCTTTTGTCTACATGGATCAACAGGAACACCAGGCCTATGTCTAACAGGTTCTGCTGCTGCATTATTTACTACACTAACATCACCTTGACCTTGCTGGCTACAATAAAAATTATTCGCGTCAACATCAACATCATCATCATCACCTTGATCGCTCATATAATCACAAATATTTCCTTTAGTTTCGTTTTCCCCGCCATAACCATCCTCCTCCAGTTCAAACTCATCAGAATCTGAATTTTTACTAAATCGATCAGATTCAGAATCATTATCGGCAAATATTTCGGTGAAAACATTTTCTTCCGTAAATGGCCGCCTCTCTAGCTTCATGGGCGCCGCCATTTTGGCTGCTTTTATTTTTGTCAGGAATTTTTTCAAATTAAATACGAAACTATCATAACGTAAAGAAAAATAAAGGTTCCCCAATAATTTTCATTATAAAATAGTTAGAATTTACAATATTTTACGATCGATGGCACAACGGGACTCTTATATTGGCTGTTTTTCGTAAAACGTAGATTTTCGTACTTAGCCAGTAAGAGCAAGAGAAGAAAATGGAAACAAAGATTTCTCTCAGTAGTTAATAATTAGCGTGGAACGGAAGTGTTAAAATCAGTTAAAACGTTGCTTGTTGTCTTTATAAAAATATCTAAAATTTTCTTTATTAAAATTTAATAATCCTATCCTAGAAGAAGAAGAAGACTTTTCTATTTTGAACCGGGTTGAATTCAAGGTGTTGTTGTTGTTATGTTCGGTTTTATCCACTTTGCTTGCATTAATAAACGGGACATTTCTAAAAACTACACCGGTACGTCAACTATCACGTGATTAGTTTGTTTATTATTTTTGATTTGATTTTATTTGAAACTTGGTTTGTTCTCTTTTTGCTCACCAAGTAAATATTTTAATTGAAAATTTCATCCAATTTTATTTTCTACTATTTTTTTATTTTCATATAAGTAAAAAAAATAATTAAATCTTCAATTTTGTTTGTTTTGTTTTTTATCCTTAAATTTCATCGGTTTTTAATCGCATTTTATTGACATTTTATTTAGTTTTATTTTTAGAAGTCCGGGGGGGGGGTAGGGGCTAAAGCTTTACAAAAAAGTGCCCGAGCAACTCGCACGGGCACTTTTTTTGTATTGCTACAACTGTTGTGCAAATTTTGATATTTTTTTTTAATTCCAAGATTTTTTTTATCTTTCTAAGAAATCTGCCGAAAATTATTTCAGTTAACTACGTTGGACACGACACCACACCAACCACCACCAGTCACCACAAATAATGAAATGACAAACAACCAAGAAGAAACCCTTTCATCTCGACACAACAAACACTAACAGTGGATGATGGATGACGCTAGGTCTTTTTTCATCTGATTTAGCCCTCTTGCTCGGCGAGCGTAGATCCGACTCTTGCGACTAGTCTGTCTGTCTGTCTAATTGCTGCTGTTGTTAAGCAGGAAGATTTTAGACTTCTCTCTTGTTTATGCTTGGATGTGGATATCACACTCACTACTACTGTTGAGTGTTGTTATAGAGTTCTCGCAATCGCAGATTATCCTGAGATTCCCACCTCTCCCTACTGTCTGATCTTCCTTGAAACATTGCCACTTTCTGACTTACATGTTCACACATGAAAATAAAAACTAAGAATAGATCTCTGATTCTTTCATTAATAAAGCTGTTTTACAAAGTGTTCAGTTGAATTTGGAAATAAAAATAATAAACATTCATTTTTTAACAATATTAGTTGGGTACGGTAATTCAATGTCACTCATAGACAGCGAATACACATTATTGCTCTAGAGATAATATTTATTATGCTTGAATTCATGAAGAAATTTAAGTCACTTGTTTTATGACAGAGAATATGCAGGTTTGGTTCTTAATGAAAGTGTTTCCCAATGATGAGTTCAAATAAGAACAAAATGGCTGTCTGTAGAAAATGTATGCAGGTGTATGTGAATGTGTTTTCATTTTGGTATAATTATACATATATATACAGTATATATGTACTCATCTATAGATGTGTCTGAAATCTGTTGAAAAGAGGAAAGAAAGACCTGTTCCTGGCACAAAAAATCAACTTAAACGTTGATTAGCTATTCAAATAAAAATTACCTAATCTCTCTCTTTCTACTTATATATACATACATATGTGGATGTGTGGGTGTTAGTGTGCATTTACATGCATGAGTTCATATGTGAGGGTGTGTGCATATGTGCACATACATACAAAAATATCCTTTTTAACACACATATATATAAATGCACACTCACATACACACAATGCCTATTTAGAAGTAGTTATTGATTTTAAAAGCTCTCTTTTGCCAAATACATTAATAATTAAAAGAGAAAACATCATCAATAATATGACACAACACAACCTGATAATCGTGCTTCTTGCCAAGCAAGGTCAACAAACACTGCCTGGAGCTTCTATTTTCCTTTCTCGATGTTTTCATTCTTTGAAGCAAAGATGAATGAAATTCTAAAAACGGATTTTTATTTTAAAATTTGTTTAAACGTCTGAAAAAAAATCATTTATATTTGTTAATCATTTTTGGCACAAACAACTCAAAAGAGTTTCTAAGATATTTTAAATTTAGAAAATTCTTTAGAAATTGACTTTATTATTCAGACCTTTATCCTCATCTTGGTAATTTTATGTTTTTTACAACTACATTTCAGCCTAGTTACCCCCAGGCCGTCTTCAGATGTTTTACCTGTAACCTCAGATAGGGATGCTGCATCTTGTTACCGAATCCCCAGTAATAACTGTCTTCTATAGTTGTTGTCTATCAAACCATATTTTAGGTGACCAACTTGGGTAGGAATTGAAACCGCTGTCTTCTGACAATGCTTCCATGGAACCACAGAGACTCCAACATTTCCATCTGCCGGGTTATGCCTTGGATGGTTATCAATGCAGGATCTGTTGGTATTATAAATCCAATTATTTGTTTATGGTTTCATGGTTTGAAACGTAGTGTAGAAACATCAAAATTACCAAGATGAGGACAGAAGTCTGAATAATAAAGTTAATTCCTAAATTATAAAGCCTCATCTGAAAGGTAGTGTAGAAACATCAAAACCTACTAAGATGAGGACAGAAGTCCGAATAATAAAGTTAATTCCTAAATTAAAAAGCCTCAACTGAAAATAAAAATAATAATTGCAATTTTGATGTCGAATGATTGGTTTTAAATGAACTTTTTTGTGTCTCTTTGATTCAGATAAACATCCGACGTCGAAGAAATCTGCAATTCAATTGGCAAAGGGTTATGTTGAAGAATTGAAATTCAAAGATCATCCTTATGTTCTAAAACTGACCAGCACATTACAAGGGGATCGCTCCCTCTACTTGTCTTTCCTCAGTGTCACACTTTATAATAAATGGCTGAAAAGAACACAAAAGGTTTGAAGAAAAATAAAAAAAAAAATTTTTTATTCTCTTTTAGATTAACCTTAATCTTTTATATTTGGTCATTTCTTTGTTTATGTGCCCCTTTGGGGGAGGCGTGTATTTTAATTTCTCTAGGTCCGTTTCAGGCCCTAAGAATCTGTAATACGGTACAGTGAAACTCAGTGGACGTCTTCTTTCCCTCCTGATCGTGGGGGGGGGCATAATGAATAAATAGTGAGAATTGCGTTATATTTATATTTATACTTGGTTCTGACATCATCACTGATCCAGTTTTATAATAAAAAAATATGTATATCATCTATGGCATACTACACATGGGGGCATTAGTGATAGATCTAAGGTATGACATGCATTCTCTTAGTAAAAGTACATGTCAGTAAAAAAACAAACAAAAAAACAAACCTCAACCCTTTTTTTTAAACGTTTAGGGAAAGGGTTAAGGTTCGTTTTTATGTCCTTGATATATATTTTTTAATTTTAGTTTAACTGTAATCTTTCACATTTGTTAATTTTTTTGTTTATGTTCTTGATATATGCTTACTTGCATAAGGAATACATAAAGTCATTTGTTAAATTAACAGTAAGGGTTTATTTACAAAGGGGTACACACTGATAAGAGTCTTTCCGACATCTTAGGTTTCTCTCCGACTCTCTGCCATTAGACCGCATCGTATTTATAGACAGTCCTATTCATTCTATTGTAGGGGTGTTCGGTAATTCCATTACATCAGTCCTTTACTCTGTTTCTCTGTGGCCTCGGAAGATAGGGAAAGTCCACTTAACCCAGTCATTAGGCAATCGGACTTTGAAATCATAATATTCAAATCCTAGTCATTCAATTTGGGTTCAACTCCTAGTGTTTTATGTGAAGCAAAACATTTTGAATTTAAAAATAAGGATGAGAACAACAGTCTAAACATAGTTCTATAAAAGCCTAGATAATCTAAATCAGTGGTTTTCAAAGTGGTTGGTACTGTCCCTGTGGGGGCAATATGAACTTTCAGGGGGGTTACTAGTAAGTAAGTAAGTAGTTGGTTAATAAAAAAAAAAAAAGGATTTTATAATTTGTTTTAGCAATTCTTTTTCTCTTGCATTTTCTCTTTCTCTCTATTTCTGACAATCTTTCTCTTGCATTCTCTTGCATTTTCTCTTTCTCTCTATTTCTGACAATCTTTCTTTGCAATAGGCTACAGCTAAATTACCAACAAAAGCTGACTTGTCCAAGTGCCATCTTGAATTTTTACCAGAAGCCCTGTTTATAAATGAAGACCTAAAAACATTGAATCTTCGACATAATGCTTTAAGGGAACGACCGATTGAGGAAGATATTTATAATATTGGTTGGCTTGATGACTTACCAAGGTAGGAAAATATAAATGTTTAGCTACAAATTCTAATAATTAAATAAAAAAAAGTGTTTAGCAACAAATTCTAAATTTCTTTTTGTTATTTTTTATTTCTTTTTTCATTCTTTCTTTTTCATTCTTCTATTTTTCTTTTCTTTTATTTCTATATGTTTTTTATTCTTTCAGTGATTCTTTCTTTCATTTTTCATTCTTTTTATCTTTTAATTTTATATTGTTTGAATTCTTTTTTAAATTTAATATCTTTTTCGTTATTTTTTACATTTTTCATTCTTTCTTTCTTTTTATTCTTTTTATTTTTTAATTCTATTTCTTTTTAATTAATTCATTCTTTCTTTTTTCCATTAATTTTTTTCTTCTTTTTTCCATTTCTTTTCTTTTTCTTTTTGTTAGTTCTGTATATTTTTTGGATTTTATTCTTCTTTTTTGGTCCTTCTTTTCCATGAATTCTTCCTTCTCTTTTTTGTTTTAAATGCAAAGTACAAACAAAAAGATGTTTCTGCTCACCAAACAGTTTCAGTTTCACTAAAATTGTTTCATTCACTTTTTTTCCAGGTTTTATAATTTATGCAGTTTAAATTTGGCCAATAATGACTTAAAAATCTTTCCTCTTGCCATCTGCAACATACGAAGCCTTGTTGAATTAAATATGGCAAGTAACAAACTTGAAGAACTACCAAGTGAAATTGTTGAACTTTGCAGGTAATGCATCTCAACTTTTTTTTTTAAATCTGACCTTTATTGATTAAAGATAAAACACAATAAATGGCCTTCGTTATTAATACAGAAGCCATCTTAAAAGTTGATACTTATAATTAATCTCAATAATTATAATTTTAAAAGAAATTCACTCAGTTTAGTAGAGACTTTTAATAGAAACTATTCCTATTCCTAAGATCACTTATATATGTAAAAGACAAGATTAAATGTAAGAAAATTGTCCAATAGATCTTAAATCTATATATTAATATATTTGGTTGCTCTGACTGTTATCATAATTTTCAGGAATGAAAATGGAATATTCCAAAAGCTCAGTATACAATTATGATTATCAGAAAAAAAAATTTGGTGTTGCTTATTTTGAAAAAAAGGTAGGAGTGTTTTGATTGGACAAAAACATGTTCCTCTAAAATTAGGTAAAAGAATATGACAATTTTATTTTCTCTATTTTAAATGCTTTTTTCACTAAAAATTAGAAATGTAAAAAGCATTAATTTTTCCACTCCTAAAACTCAGAGGGTCATTTTAAGTTATTTAGACAAACTAATTTAAATGCAGTGCCATGCTTAGCCACCTAGTGGCCTCGACGCAGAATGCACCTTGCAGCTCCTTTCACCTACAAAGGCAAGTCGCACCCCAACATATTGGACCCTTCGATCAAACGCTATATATAGATATATATACAGATAAATATATATATATGCAGAGAGAGAAACAGAGATAGATTGATAAGTGTATATTTAAAGTTTAAAAATGATTTTCTTGTTAATTCTACTATTTAATTTAGTAATTGTTTTTTAATTACTAAAGATCTATGAAGCTAAGAAGCCTTGCGAGCCCCTAGGGAGCTTGTAGCCCTCTTGAAAATTGAGGGGTCTGCGGGGGCTCTATGCATGGCCCTGTTTAAATGTTAAGGACATAATGGAATTATACTCCTTTAGCAAATTTGTAGAAATTATATTTTTACAGGACCATCAAAGTTAGAATTAATCATGGTATTTTCTTATTTTATATTTCAGACTCCAGATTCTGCGATTACATAACAATCATCTAACCAGTCTTCCAGATGAAATGATAAACATGAAACGATTGACTGTTCTAATCTTGGCTTTTAACCATTTTACCACAGTCCCACATGTCCTTCTTCAGTTGCAGAGTACCTCAGAGTCAATGGACAGTATCATTATGGCTGGCAATTATATTGAACGACTTCAAGGAGATTTGCTGAGTCGAATGAAACTAATCAAAAAAGTTGACTTTCGGATGAACCGATTGACTTTGGTGCCAAGTGAAGTTGCCAAATTCCAGTGCTTAGAGTTCATGACACATCTCGATATTAGAGACAATAATATTCAAAATTTAGATATCAGGTCTCTTAAAGGACTTGTCTATGTGAATTGTGAACGAAATTCAATGTACAATTTGCAATTAAGTGGAGTCGGACTAAAATATGTTTATGCAAAATATAATGGTTAGTTTTTTTTTGTTATCTTTTTGTTCTTTTTATCTATTTCTTTTCATTCATTTTTATTTCTTAATCTACAGGGTGTCCCAAAATAAATAAAACCGATTAATTTGATTACCAATTATTAATAAAACAAAATATGCTGAAAATATTAACATTTTCTCTGAGCTGACATAATTACAATTGGGTATTTTTAAAAAAATGAATAATATGGTGCAGAATATTCTGTTTTCGATGAGGTTGGATGGTGTCTCTCTGGCCGCCTTGGTGGACAATCCACTTTCATTTTTTTCTTTCTTAGTGATGGTATCATGATAAAAATACTTTGATATAGGACTGGTGACCATGGCATTACTAGCCATTTGAAACTGTTATGGTGTTTGGCATGGGTTAGTGAAATCAATAATGGTGACTACGGTCGGTTGATGATGATGATGACTGAAATTTTATTGCTCTTAGCTAGATTTTATAGTTTGTTTATTTAGAAATAAATGTTTTATTTTTCAACTATCCTAAATAATGCGGAAGTGTGTTTGAACATTCTTAGAAGATTTACTCACTATATAAGCGATGACGCAAAAAACTTTTTTCTTCAAATTTCAAAGCCATTGAGTTTTACAAAAATAATTTTTAACTGCTGTCAAATCTGAAAAACATAAAATCATTGTTAAATAATGTTTATTAGCAATTTTATGAGTTTTAATTATTTTAAGAGACTATGAATTTTTTTACTTTTTGTTTTTCTTTCTTTTTATTCTTCTATTTTTTCTTGAATTCCTTTTTCGTAATTTTTATTTTTTACCTCTTGATTTCCTGGGAATAACAACAACAACAATGCTCCTCTAATGGACTTGTTCTTCAGATGCTATCATTGCAGTTTCTGTAATTTTTTTTACATTATTAATTCATCGAAATAAAAAAAAAATATAGAGAAGTGTTTTAAGATGTTACACGTCAGCAATTTTTGTAAGACTTTTTTTTAAATAAATAATTAAAAACATGAAATGGAAGGAGAAGGAAGTACATTAAAACAGAACTACATTAACTGTTAAACAGCAATAAATAGAACAAAATAACACACAATGACAAGCACGAAAAAGACCAATAGTTTGAAAATGGAGTAATACTTTTGAAATATTACTGACTTATTGCCTTAACAAAACTTTATATTTATTATCAATAATCCTATGATGTTTTAAAAGAACTACAATTTATTAAAAAGATTTTTTGTTTGTTTTATTTTTCTTTTTCTCTTTTTCTTCTTTTTTTATTTTCATTCAATTTTTTCCTCTTTTTTTTTCTTGATTTTTATCTTCCTTTTTTTTCCGTTTTTTCTTAACTTTTCTTTTTACTTTCTTCATTTTTTTGTTCGTTTTTCTTCCATCTTTTTCTTTAATTTCTTTTTCTTAATCAAAATGAAAAGAAAAGAAAATAATTTAATGGGGGTCGATATGAACCATTTAAATACGAGCCCAAGCTTTTTTTCTTAAAAGAAAATTTTTTTTTTATTTTTTATTTTCCAGAATTGAAAACTTTTAATATTACTCCAAAGCCAGAATGGTTGATAGATATTGATATTTCACAGTAAGTGACCCTTTTTTTTTAAAATTCTTTTTCTCTTGATTTTTTTCTATCTCTCTTCACTCCCTGCTTCTCTCTCTCTTTCTCTCTCTCTTTCACCCTCTCTTTCTGTAATAATTACCCTATACTTACAATTAATCTTTTTTTTAATATAGTTCTAGTGTTAGGTATTGATATTTAACAGTTTGTGAAGATTTTTTTTTATTATTTCTTTTTATGTATCAATTTGTCTGTCTGTCTGTCTGTCTGTCTATCTCTTCCCCTCTCTCTCTCCTACCTCTCTCTTTTGCTCTCTCTTCTATCTCTCTTACATACATACTTATAATGATAGCAGTATCTTGACAGGTGATTGCTTGTCTCTTGCATCAAGTGACTTTGAAGGCCAGCAGCTGATCTACAGGGGCGATGACATGACAAACATGGCATATAAAAGTCAAAGCCTAGACGGAATTAATCGTAGCTGAATGAAGGATGCTGTTTAAATACATATATACATATTAAATGGAATGTCTATTCCAAAATTATCATTAAATTCAATTATTTTATAATTAACTTATTATTAAATGCAATGTTTATTCTGACAGTTTATAAATGAATGAACCTAATTCATTTCAAATTAACATCAATAAATAATTTGTAAATTTGCATATAGATCTATTTCATTGTATTTAGAAATCATCAGATTTGAATGAACTGCACTGATGATTTCTAATTTGAATAAAGTTGATCTATAAGCAATTTCCAAGTTATTTGTTGAGGTTAATTTAAAATAAATTAGGTACATTCATTCGTGTGTGTGTATGTGTGTGTGTGTGCCTTTTGTCTCTATCCTAATTTCCATAGTGGGCAGAAGTCCAAGTAGGTTTGCTATATTGCAAAGTAGAGAGCTCAATATTAATGATTGTAAATAATTTTATTGTTATTCTTTTAGTAACAACCTTACAGAACTTCCATCTTGGTTGGCAGAATGTTTCTTCATGGCCAAACTCAATGTCAGTTATAACCAACTCACTCAACTTCCTAGTCTGTAAGTATAAATCTTTGCAATTATATATAATGCCTGTTTGCAAAACTATGTCTTGGGTCCTGTGCCATTTTCTTTGGTAAAAAAAGGAGCTGAACCTCAGTAGAATTAATTCTGTTGTAGCAATAATTAATCCAAATTAACAGCAAAAAAATTAAATGGGCCCCTTTTCCCAATCTTTTATAGTTAAATGCAACATATAGAGTCTGTGTAGCAGAGCAGGTGATCTGTGCATATTGACCTAAATAAAACAAAACTTTAGTGTTGGGACGATTCCTAATTTTTTTCAATTCCCATTCCAGGAAAATGTTGATCAAAGATTCTGATGCCAAATACAATTCCAATTCAGATTCCTTGTACTTGTGTCTGGCCTGTCAGTCCACACAGCCATGAGAAACCCACACAAGAGAACCAGAGTCAGGTGGGCCCTCTTGCAGTGCCGGGCCCTTAGACCACATCCGATTAGACCAATGGCTCAGCCCACCCCTAACCTATCTCATCCCGTGTTAAAGTTTAAATGTTTTAAATTTGCTGTTTTTAAACCCAAATCCAGGAATAGAATTTAAATATGTGTTTTTTTTATTTTCTTATTTCACAGAATATTTACAACAGCGAAAAAACTGCAGGATTTTCGAGCAAACCATAATTTTATCAAAGAATTACCAAATTCTGTTGGTAATGTTGTTCTGGAAATGTTACAATTACAACATAACAATCTTTGTAGTCTTCCACAAACATTACTTACAAATGCAAACAAGTAAGAAATTGTTATATTTGTATTTTTGGTTGTTTTAATTATAATAAGGAATACAAATATTAACTTTAAGTTTTGTGTATTTTGGCAGAATTTCGTCATTCATGCATGTTTTATTGAAGATGATTTTAATTCTTCTTTTTGTGATCTTTCTTTGATTTTTTTTCTTGTTTTCTCACAAGATCCTTTGTAATGGGGTCTAGAGTTTGTATGTATTGAAAATGATCTTAATTCTTCTTTTTGTGATCTTTCTTTAGTTTTTTCTTGCTTTCTCACAACATCCTTTGTAATGGGGTCTAGAGTTCGTATGTATTGAAAATGATCTTAATTCTTCTTTTTGTGATCTTTCTTTGATTTTTTTCTTGTTTTCTTACAAGATCTTTTGTAATGGGGTCTAGAGTTAATAAAAATTCCTCTAGTTTACCGAATGTTTTCAGTCTCTATTGATCATCAAGAAAACAAGAAAAAATTCCAACAAAAAGAATTAAGATCATCTTCAATAAAACATGCATGACATATTAACTTGTATTTTTACTTTTATTTTTGAGGTGAGGCTTTATAATCTGAGCAGAGCATTAACTTTATTTTAGATTTTTGCCCTCATTTTGGTAGTTCAAACCAGTTGCAGAAAGCATGTGAATCGAAGCTTCTAATGCCTGACTCACAACTACCAAAATCGGGAAAAAGTCTGAAATAAAGTTAATACCCACAAATATTAGTAAAAGCTTGGGCTCTTGAATCATATTACATGGGTTCAATCCTAGTTAAACCCATTGCCTTTACCTTAAGTTGCCTTAGGCCAAAAATATGGCTCTTTATGGTTTTTAAGTTGTCTATTTTATAATAAAAAAATGTCATATTGTTAAGATGATTCTGTAAGCTTTTACATTTATAAAAACTTCTCTTTAAATTACCTCCCTTTATGGAAACCATTTTATTTTGTGTTTTTAAAAAACAATGTCTAACTCCCATCAAATTTCCGTGGTTTCTGCTCGTACAAATTATTACAATTATTTCATTCTTATTTTTCATTTTTTTTTCAACCTTTTCTTTTTTTTCTCCTGATTTTCAATCATTTTAAGGCCCTTGTTTTTTTCTAATTTCCTTTTTTTTTATTTTCATTTTTAGATTAAAATGTTTGAATTTGACCAAAAACTTCCTGCGTTTTCTTCCACAACCGAATCATAATGAATCTCTAAATAAACTGCAGGAACTTTATTTGACAGCCAATAAACTCCAAGACAATGTCTTCCAGGTAATCAGCTGCTTTCCACGCCTGAAGAAGCTACATTTATGTGAAAACATTATCGAGGAAATTCCTGAACAGTAAGACAACTCAAAGATTTTTATTTCTTTTGATGAAATTTCTTAGATTAGGTAGGATATAAGCAGAGGTGGACTGTAGCTTTAAAACAACCTGGGCATTAGATACAGAGCGGTCTATCTGACTAAAAAAAAAAATGCCTAAAGTAGCAGCTTGTCTCACAGGTTCTAGGATATTCTATATGACAATTTTACAGATATGAAGAGCTTTTAATTTGCTATTTCTTAACTTATGCTTATGCTTATAAACTTAATTTGGAAAGTTCTTAAACATAACAGATGTTATAAACACACGGTTTATCCACCAGCCCAACAGGCATTGCCTAAATTCTTGAGTGGTCAGTCCACCACTGGAAACAAGTAGTTTGTGCTATTTAGAGATTTTATACTATTGGCTTAATTATTTTTACATTAAAAATAATTAACATTCTTTAACTTTGATGAGGATTTATAATCACTAGGAATTTTGGAAGTATTTCTAAAAATAATCAATTCAATAAAATATAATATAAAAAGACTTAATGGACAAAAAATAATAGTAATGATGATGATAAATATCCGAAACGCGTTGGCACTTATATATGATTTTGTTTTTTCTAATATTTTTTCTAAAGAATAACAGCTTTCAAATATTTACAGCAATTTCCCTAAACAAAAAAAATTGAAAACACAGATCTAGATGAGTAGAAAGAGAGCATCAAAGCAATAATTCTAATATTTTATATTTTCATCTAAGATATTTTTGGTTTAACATCTAATTGTGTAGAAAAATTAAGTAAGGGACATAACTCTAGGAGTATAAATTAGAGTAGTGTCCCTTTGAACGACCTGAGTGTTTTTTTTTTAAAGTGATTTCCCAGCCATTTATGGTTGGTAATTGTCGTGCTTAGTGCCCCCACAGACCTTGCAACTGCTGAGGGGCCGCAAGGCCCCTTGGCTTCATAGATTGTAATGCAAACAAAATTACCAAAATAATTGTTAGGATTAATTAGAAAATCGTTATCAAACTTAAAATATACATCTATCAATCCATCATTCTTTCCACCTATCTATCTCAATATATATATGTATATATAGTCGAAGGCTCTATTATGTTGAGGGAGGGGCAACTTACCTTTTTTTAGGGTAAAGGGCATTCTGCAACAGGGCTGCTAAGTGGCTAAGCACAGTACTAGTAATTGTTGTTACACAACATTGTTTTTATTTTAACTTTTGTCCAAACAAAAAATTTGATTTGCTTTTCAGAACCTTTAAAATAATTTATTTTAAGGTTTTTAAGATTCTATAAAACTTATGATTGGTTCTAGTAAAGATAATATCTATATACATATAAAAGTCAGATCATCATGTTTGATTAAGTTCTACATCCGGTTTACGAGTGCGTGGCCAAATTGAGAAGAAAACAAGAAATTGAACTGTAAACACTCATATTTTTAAATAGTCACTCATCTAACTACTGACCAGGCTCGATGTTGCTTCACTTCGGTGATCTGACAGGAACAGGTGTCTCAACGTAACTTGACCGTATAAATTATTTCAACAACTTAGAGGTGGAGTTTGCTACTTAGTTTTTTTTGTTTTGTTTTTTTAAACACAGAGAAGATACAAAGAAGTGTTTTTTTTAATTGAAAATAAATAAATAACAGAGAAGTGTTTTTGAAATTTTAAGAAAAAATAATTAATTTTCAAACACTCAGTGTTTTTGAAAAATGTCCCCGACACTGGGCAAACCCTGGCATTACTTCTAGTTTTATTTTAAAAGGTTTGATAGACAAAGAAGTGAATGACTTGTATTCATGTCATTGATTTAAGCATTAAGTATTATCATTATTATTTAATTTTAACTTACTATTTTATGTCATTTACATAAGTGTAAATAGCCACCATTGAATTTTAAAATATTACATGAGTCCGGCTAGTCACCATTGTATTAATTTATCATAGCGTGTCATTTACATAAGTCCAGCTAGTCACCAGTCACCAATGTATTATTTTTTTATAATAACATGTCGTCAAGTGTCATTTACATGAGTCGATTTGTTTTAAATAATACAAAAAAAAATTTCTTTTGTAGTTGTATAGTGAAATTAGAGGCTTTACAAGAATTAAACATTTCTTCAAATTGCCTGACACATCTTCCACCAAGTCTTTGTCGGCATCCAAAATTGCAGATTCTTCGGGCAAATTCAAACATGATTTATAGCCTTCCGGATTTCAAAGATGCACCAGAATTAAAGGTAACCTTTTTTTTTTAATTGCATTTTGTTTTGTTTTTAGAAAAAAACCATTCAAATAGAATTAAAAAGAAGAGAAAATACTTTTCATCATTCATTTTCATCAATTCTTTTATAAAGTAGAAAAAAAGAATACCAGTACAATACTACAGGTTATTATTTGATAAGTACAGACAATTCATGACTACTGACTTATGATCGCAAGGATTGGACCAGTGAATTAAACCCAACCAATCACAGAGCAAATAGGAAATAATTCACCTTATTTAATGAAGCTAGAATGAGCAAATTCTCACTTTCCAAAATTGTCGACTTAAGACCTGACTACTGGATTATTGCTGCAGCTCTTACTGATACTATTACTACTACTTCTTTTGATATTGTTGCTGCTACTGCTGTTGGAATATTTGGATAAATTATAGTTTGGTATTAAATTTATTTTTCATTTTTTATACCAGGGGAAATGGCACATAGGCCAAGATTTTTTTTTATTATTTTTTCAGTCTGATTTAATTATATCTATATTCAGTTTTCTTTTTTTCTATCTAACTATATACATATTCTGTTTGTTTTTTTTTCAAATCAAAATTCTTGTTGCTTAAGTTTGTTTTCATGTTTTTGTTTTATAAATATATATCAATATATATCTTTTATATATTAGTTAAGCATAGACACAGAGTCAACGGCCTTTGGTGACTGTCAATTTCTTGCCTACACATTCATAAACACACATGGGAGAAACTGACAGTCACTGAAGGTTGTTGATTCCATGCCTACGCTTAACTAATATACATGCTCTATCACTCATTTTGAGAACTCTAACTATAAATATAAGCAATTTTACTCTACAGATTAATATATCTTATAATTTTTTTAGATCCTGGAGATTGGTTTTAATTGTTTGTATGACTTATCAGTGACTCATTTGATGGATTCTCAGGTCAGCCTTTTGGACATTTCAGGAAATCCAAATGTTTTTGTTGATGCAAACGAATTAGAAGGTTTAAAGTAAGTTTCATCAAAAAAAAAACTTTCTTTTTTTTTAAATTTAATTTTAAAATCTGGTTTTGATTAAAGTTGTCAATAATGATGCTAATGATGATTGTTTTCCAGGCACAAGAAACGAGTTTGTATGATTGACATGAGGGGGCAGAACAGGTCATTATCACAACAACAAAAACAACCACAACATCAACAAAAAGCAAGTCTCCAAGACAAACCAATGCCTTGGCAAAGTGGATTCTCACAGACTTCAGGAATGAGGAATAAGTGAGAATTTTTTTTTATTCTCTTTTTTCTTTTCTCTTTCCTTTTTACGTCTTTCCTTCATTTTTTTTCTTCTTTTTTTACTTTTTACGTCTTTCCTTCATTTTTTTTCTTTTTCTTTTTCATTTTTTTTACTTTTTCTTCTTTTTTTACTTTTTACTTCTTTCCTTCATTTTTTTTCTTTTTCTTTTCATTTTTTTTACTTTTTCTTCTTTTTTTACTTTTTACTTCTTTCCTTCATTTTTTTTCTTTTTCTTTTTTTCTTTTCTTCTTTCCTTTTTTTTCTTTTTCTTTTTTTCATTTTACGTCTTTCCTTCATTTTTTTTCTTTTTCTTTTCTTCTTTTTT
>JAUZSX010060814.1:8627-19689 GCA_034780655.1 Idiosepius hallami
GAATATAAATCAGTGCAAGTGAGCTCATTAGGTTTAACAATTTTGGGGAACAAAAAGATTTCAAAATGAAAATAGAAAAGATATATAAAAATAAAGTCTAGTTATTTTTTCGCCGGTATTATTACATAAGTCGGGGAAAAAATTCAGGACTTTATGGTTATATTTATATTATTTACAAATCACTGAAGTTAAGCAACCTCAAGCTTAGTCAGTAGTTAGATGAGTGATCACTTATAAATACCAGGTACCATATCTTGCGCTGGGATGGGAAATACCCAAGTTAGTGTCTCGGGGCGTGGTTAAACCACTGGGTAGATACACCTTTTGTCTTTAGTTAGACAGGGATCTACACATGCGAATGGGGACCACTCGTGAAGTACAAATTTCCATGAGACTCATCACTGGATTGTGTGGGTACAGTGGTTGAGCTGGCAAAGCCTGTAAGAGGTCAATATGGCGACATAGTTACCATTAGAGGGTCAAGCATAAGTAACACCTTTTTATATCTTATATATGTATATTTTCTTTAACTAATTCCTGAATATTTACTTTTCTTCAGATATTTTATAAAACCATGTGATTAACAACAAATAAACTCAGACTAAAAGCAGTTCAATTGTAATTATTCAAAACAATTTAAAATGCTGCTAAAACTTCAAGATTGTTATCAACTGAATTTAACATACCACAAAACAGTACAAAGCCAAAATCTCACAAACTTGATTAGAAAATTTGAATCCACAAGAAGTGATGGTAAAACAGGCAAATTGTTGCAACAAGCTTAGAAAAGTCTAATGAACTTGAATGAACAAGATAAAGGTTAATGCTTCTGAATTTAACAATTAAAAAAAAAAAAAAAGCCCAAGCACATGGATTCTACTGTAGACAAAGAAATAAAGAACAGTTGTTTTCTTTTTAGGTAAAAAAGAATTAATCACAAAACCCTTTAAGCTTTATATCCATAATAATTCTAAAATCTAAACTATCACTGGTATTAAAAATTCTTTACATAACCAAGGAAAACTATCAGGTTATTAAGAATGAAATATCCAATTTAGAACTGATACTTTATTGGATAATATCATAGACCAAAAGCAGAATGTTTACTTGTTTAGCTTCTTCACCTTTCCCATTTGTTTCAGATTGGTACGATATAATAGGAATTGAAACATTAAATCTCTCTGTTAAAGCCCATGTGGTTTGAGATGAATCCTCTTCCACTAATCATTATCAATCTTTGTTGCAGGCCTACCAGGGGGTTGGTTTTCAAGATTTTAATCACCAGATCAAAATCTTTCAAACTATCAACGCACAGTTCGCTTGTTCAACACATTCTCACCAAACACCTCAATGTTTCTAGCCATTTGAGAGGCATTTGTCCCCCGACATAATTTGTATTTCTAGACAACATGAGTCTTTGATTTATCCATGGTTTTAATGATGTTGATTGAAAATATCTAAATCAAAAAACTATATGTTGCCCAGAACTGCATCTGTAAAATGATGAAAGTTTAGGTTAGACACTATGAACTTAAGAATTTAGAATAAAAACATGTGAAAGTTATAAGTTTACAAAAATGTAATGACCTAACACTTACTTAAAATAAGTGTGTGTGTGTGTGTGTGTGTGTGTACACTAAGTTTAAAGACACTTGATATTGGAATTCCCCATGTACATTTTGTGTCCAAATATTGGGTCTATCAGTCCATCCCTTATTTTCTAGGAAGACAAAATGACAGAGGCCTACCCTGTATATAAAGTAAACTGTACATTAAGTAAAATCTTGATTGCAAACATACCCATACTACTTTTGGTCCACCTTATATGTTTACCATCAAGTAGTTATCTTTTTTGTAGAAGTTATTCCATAGAGACAAGCCTGTGTAAGAATATAAATCAGTGCAAGTGAGCTCATTAGGTTTAACAATTTTGGGGAACAAAAAGATTTCAAAATGAAAATAGAAGATATATATAAATATATATATTTATATATATATATATATATATAAATAAAGTCTAGTTTTTTTTTTTCAATGTTTTATCTACATTAAGATTAATGCTTGAATCCAGGTTTTCTGTTCATGAAGTAAAGCAGGTGGAATGTAAATAGTAAATATCTCGTCAGTTAAGAAACTGTAAGGCTAGATATAGAACTGGGTGAAGTGGGAGAAATTATGAAGTTATACTTTTCCCAAAAGTTTTCATATGGCAGGTGTGTAGATAGGAGTCTCAGAGTAATTTTGAACTCACTAGCAACTAAAGGGGACTTCACAAAAAAAAAAAAAAAAAAAAACTATCACCGTATAAGATTTGATCACATTATTCTAGCAAGTAACACAAACAGTAAATCTTTTATTTATAATTTCAGAACTTTATTAT
Organism: Idiosepius hallami; assembly: GCA_034780655.1. Taxonomy (NCBI): domain Eukaryota; kingdom Metazoa; phylum Mollusca; class Cephalopoda; family Idiosepiidae; genus Idiosepius; species Idiosepius hallami. The sequence goes on from JAUZSX010060814.1 coordinate 11,008, forward strand.
CTCTCATTTAATATAATGTTTTGTAGTAAAAAAAGAAATAAGTGTTTGTTATTGTTTGTTTTACCTGATAGATCAATGTGATGAAATCTTAAATGGTGATTACATTTTTGTTAGTCCTTTTTAGTTGTTTGAGTGACCCCTACCTATAAACCTGCCATTTATGCAATAGTTGGGTGTATGTAACAGAAAAGGTATAAATGGAACATACCTCTTCAATAAAGAAATATACTAAACACCAGGTTTGTATCACTGACCAATCAATACTCTGCAGGAAACACACACGCACATAATTTACACATAGAGAATTCCAATAATTTTTCTTAAAGTGATGGATATATTTACTTAGTAGAGTACCAACCCAAGTTAGGCACAAGGCCATTTTTATGTATTCATCATATCCCTGGTCTTTTGTAACCAGTGTTTATTTTTTTGTTGTTCATTCTCTAAGCACATAGAAATGTTTTTGTTTGATTTGCTTCGAGACAAAACAATTGCCCCACCCTGTCATTTTCTTGCCCCGCCCTGTCATTTTCTCAGCTAAGAATTTTTTTCTGTTCAGCCTTGTAGATTATTTGTTTTGTTTTGTTTGTTTTATGGCATATTAACCTTTTTAAGTAATTTAATTCCAAGAACAATAATTCTTCATAAACGTTTTTTTTTCCTACACATTTTTTTAAAATAATATGCACTAATTAACCCATAGCTGGAGGAAATGTGGTAATTCGTACCTTTTCCAAGGATATTAGTCCAAATGTGAATGCAAACAGAATGACTGGGATTTGAACTTGCGTATTAAGATTTCAAAGACCAACTGCCTATCCATTGTCCCATGTGAACCTCTCCTAGTGTACTAATACCAAAAAATAAAAAAATAAAAAAAGCTTAACAAAATAGGCTGTGGGCCCACGGGTCTTTTTCATTCTGTGACCTTACGCTAAGGGTGGAAGAATAAAAATAGGCAAATGAATGCCAATAATATGCTAAACATCATACTATTTTTTTCGAAGTGCAGATGTTGCACATTTGTAAGAATTTAATTTTGATAACACAATCTTTAAACCGTTATTGATGAAGTAAATATTTTCGAATTGAATAAAAAGCTGAATTGTAATTAGCCAGATTTAGGAACAAAGCCAGCCAATATTACTGCATCCAGTTTGTAGTTTAAGTTTGAAATAATGATTTAGATGACACAACTATACTTCACTTATTTTCTAAAAATCTTCCTCTCGATTTTTACAGGCTAATAAAATTGATTTTTTTGTCAGGCAAGACAGCTTAAACTTAAAACTAAATTCACTATTACCAACATCTGGTACTATACAAGAACTTATGTGAATTTTTATCATTTGCTTCTCCCTTTACACATCTCCTCTCTCAACTTTGTATATTTATAAATATAATAATTATAATAATAATGATTAAACTCTTTAGAATAAAAAACAAGACTTTGGGGCGTGTAAAGAGAATCGATACAACGTTTGAGATGGGAACATCAATCGGAAGAAGTGTAAAAAATTTTTTATAAATGTTATCCCCTCCCACCCAACTTCCGCAGCCAAGACAAAAACTAGGCATGTATAGGAAGGGAAAAAAATTGTTCTGAATCCTAGCATAAAAAGCAAGAATGGAAGTGATCGTGGAATCTGATGGAGGGTGGGTTTTTTTTTGTTTTGTTTCTTAATTAAACTTTTATCACTAGGGCTATGACAATATCTTTTTATGAAAGAATATTGTTGTCACAGCCCTTCTTGTTAATTGACTATTTTGCGAGTTAACCATTTCTTTTGTTTCTTTAGTCATTATTGATAACTACAAAATTAAAAGAAATCGGAAAAATCCCCAACAGTCAAGTCTGTGATGAGAATATTCTTAAATAAAAGCATATTGTCACAGCCCTAATTATTACTAACACACACACACACACACACACACACACACAAATAAAAATAAACGAACCCACCCATAAAATCAAAATTCTTTAGGACTTATCTGTTAGCGTGGCCATTTTGTTTGGGACAGGCTAATGCATGCAGGACTTTGCATAATCTATCCCCATACATCACCTTTTTTTTCACATTTTTATTTCTTTTTTTTTTTCCTCAAAATCCAAAGTATTGGAAGGAAGGCAAAGAGGAAAGAAGGAAAAAAAAAATGATAAAAAAAAATTGTCCAGTTTCAGTTTCAGTCAATTTTTGTCCCCCTTCACAGCAGTAGAAACCAGTGTGTGTGTGTGTGCGCGCAGTGTGTATATGTTGTATATGGGTGCATATATGAAGTCAGTGGATAGTTAGTTATGTGTATCTGTGCTTGGGGAGGAGGGAGCTGTGGCGGTGATGGTTGTAGTTCCAGACCAAAAAGAAAAAAGAAAAAGAAAATAAAGTATCTGGCAGAGTGTCATCATCATCATCATAGTCATCCTGTCACTCTCTCCTCCCCTTCAGAACCAATTCCTGTGCTATATACATATCTGATCAGGAGGAGGACGACAGTACTTTTTTTTTATTTTGTTGGGTTTTTTTTTTTAAGTCTAATTTTTCTTTTTTTTTCTTTTTTGTAATAAAGTCTTGATGTTGTTTTATACTTTGTTTGTATTGTTTTCAATATCACCTCCTCCTCCTCCTTCACCCTGAGAAGTGTTTTCAGTGTCTATGAACTCAACATGAGTGAATGGGAAAATGCCTGTCTTGCCGTTTACTTCTCCTTCCCATTGTCCGTTAAGATTTATTTTTGTTACCGTTACAATATCACCAATCTGAAAGAAGAAGAAGAAGAAAATAAAGCAAGTCATAATATTTCTTTTATTTCTTCTTTTTTTTTTCTTTTTTAGTAGAAGAGAAAGAAAGAGATATTGACAGTTAATATGGTTTGGTTTTACACCACATCAAACCTTTTTTTTTTTTTTAAGATATAAGCTATAGGTTTATTTAAAGTCAGTTAATGCAGAGAATAATAATTTCTGATCAACGTTATTTTTTCCCCACACATTCTTTTTTTTTTTTTTTCAACACAATGTGCACTATTCAACCCATAGCTGGAGGGAAATTTGGGGATTCATACCTTTCCTAAGGGTATCAGTCCAATTATGAACACAAATGGAATGACTAGAATTTATTCCAAAGTCCAACTGCCTACCAACCACTTCAAGTGGACCTCCCTAGATATTGACAGATAGACACACTGACAATGAGTGCTCTAAACTATTCTCTTCCTCATGATTATTATAGATAATATTTGTGACATATTTGTCTTCTAACCTGCTTGAATAAAGTTAGTTTGACAGATGATAGCTTGGAGCTGAAGGAAACCGAGGAGCATGTTGCCCAAAAATAGGATTTAAACAGGTGTATTACAATTTCAATCTTATCCACTTCACCACAGGACCTTCCACTCTGATTTTATTACACTATGAGAAAGTAAGTAAGTAATAAGCAATTTCATCAAAATATCCCACAGGTTAAAGTGTCATTATAGATAACAATGAAAAATATACTGGTGTATAAATAAATACCTCAAGCCTAAGTTGTGTTTTATCATAAATATTGGGAATTCTTTGTTGTTTAACCCTGGCTTTGGCTGGAAGTTTCACCTGCAAAAAAATTGAAACAAAAATTCAAAAAGTAACAAGCAAAACATTATTTTCAGTGGCTTAAATTTTGGTCCATTTTTTATTTTAAATGTTAAGGGCATGTCTACTTCTGTTGGCTGATCTGATGCAAGAACAACAGCTATTTCTGGTGATTAGATATTGTGGCATGTTAACCTTAAGTGGGTTGTTTTGTGCTAGAACCATAATAATAGAAAAGTTCAATTTTCCACAATCACAGAATCATCTTCTTGTAAAGAATCTGAGTAAAAAAAAAGTCTTTATTTCATTAATTTATAAAATTTAAAGACAAAAACTTTTGTGATTCCAATAAATAATAATTGCAATATATTATAAATAAATATTGTTTCTCTAGTGTATTGGATACCAATTAAAAACACCAATTACATCTGAGGAAATAATTGAAGAAAACGAGAGGAAAAAATTTGAAAGTTTTGTCTCATTAACTTTTGAGTGTTTAACACAATTTCTTTGGTTTTAAATTAGAAAAAATAATTGGCAAATAAAAAAAAAAGAGAAGGAAAATCTGATTGAAATTTTAAATGTTTTTTTTTATCATAAGTGTTTGGTTTTAAAATGAAACTTGTTTATTTTTAAATTTAATAATTAATAAATAAATGGTTTGTTTTTTCCTCAAAATCTAAAAAAAAATATTATAGTTAAATATTTAAATAATTAACAAAACAAAACACTTTTTTTTTAATTTAAAATAAATCTAATTTTATGAATATTTATTGTTTAAAACAAGAAAAAGAACTTAACATTTTTAGTCAAATACATCTATAAGTTCAAATTTTCTGAAATAATGTTATCTAATTTTTTTTAAATTCACTAACAAATTATGTGTGATTTTATTTTTAAATTCAATTACTAAAGTGGAAATGGGGATTACATACAATTATAATTGAAAACAAAAAATGAGAAGACTGGATTGGGAAGAGGACCAAAGCAAAGTTTATTTTATTTATTTATTTTTTTTTTTTTAAATAATTTCTTTTTTTTAAGAAATAAATCTAATTATACAATTGGATGTAACATTGTTTTATACACATATTTCCTATACTTCAGAAATAAACCACTTTTCCTTTTTTTGCTACAACAATTTTTTTCTGATGAGATGTTGGATGAAAGGGCCTCGAGGCTTAACTTATTTCTTATTTGCAAAAGATGTTAGAAATTTTGTACCTTAAAGCATTTATATACACTTTTTTTTCCATAGACATCAATCAACTGTCATAAATTTTGAATTAATTTTTTTTAAATATATTTTGTTACAATAGTTCAATTGAATTACCATTTTGAAAATTTTAGTCAAAATTTTTAACTTCTCCCAAGATTCAAGTCAAATTATTATTTGCTGCAGATTATTCTGTTGATTTGAATATTATTAACCAAAAGTTATCTGAACAGAATTTTTTTTATTTAGAAATTTGAAGGGATTCTAAAAGGAAAAACTTTTGCCTAAATTATTTTATCTCAACTATAATGAAGCAATGTAGACTTTACATTGTTTTATTACAATGTTAGTTTATTTTATTTTGTTTTATTATTGCAATGTTAGTTTATTTTATTGATACAACAGAAATATTTGGGATTGTTTGAAAACATTCATATTATCTATTTAGAGAACACTGGTTGATAAGGGGGAAAAAGGTTAATGGAAAGAAAGAAAGAGAAAGATTAGATTAATTTGTTTGTGTTACCTTAAGGTTAGATGCCGAGGAAATGATAGTAACAGTTGGACTGGAAAAGTCTTTATTCTGTGAATTACTCAGCCTTTGAGGTTGATGGGGATCATACTAGAAAAAAATGAAAGTGAAAAAGAGTTTCATTTAATGGTCATTTAATAGGTCATTTAATGCAGAGAACAATCATTTTTTGATAAACATTTTATTTGTCAACTCGTAGTTTTTTTTTTCTTTTTTTCGATAACACAATATGCACTATTTAATCCATAGCTGGTAAAGGGGGTTCATACCTTTCCCAGGGGTATTAATCCAAATAAAAACATAAACGGAACGATTGGGATAGATAAAAAAGAATAGAGAAAATCACCTTTTCTACATAGGGTACTGGAATCTGTCCAACTTGACCACGTTCATTTTGAGCTGTCCACCATTGTTCTTCATCTTTACTGATCACTTCTAAGATTTCACCTTTCCGGAATGGCAAATCTTCATCGTCCTACAAACAAAAAAGATTTCATATAAAAGAATCTAATACATTATATTTAACTTTATTTTATATATGATGGACTCAACCATCGATTTCGACGTATGAGGGTCATCAAACCACGTATGGTTGTCAGACTACCACACAAGGATTTGTTTATAGTGACACCATCCACACTTCTTGGAACTAAACACACACATAAACACTCACACACAAATGTATATATTAATATATTATAGTTAACTTTATTATATAAATGAAGCTCACAAAAAATTAAATTGTATTTTATAAAAAAAAAAAAGAGGTGGCTTTTAAATCCATTTTGGGGAGTTGGTACACTAGGATGAAATAGGGAAAATTTATACCCCATTTAATGGTTGTTTATTTGAAACTAAATTCTGCCTGCTATCACTTTAAACTTAATGATCTTTTAGCAATGATAAGAAAGGGAGTGTAAGATACAAAAAAAAAAGAACAAAAGTTTGATTAATTAAAATATTTTGTCATTCCTATTTTTGTCAAGGTTATCTCTACCTAAATAAAAACTGAAAATCCAGAAGAAAGCCTTAGTACCTATGTAGGTATTTAAAAAAAATCTAAATGCCATCTGCTACAATCCCAACATGACTAAAGGTTAAAAAATAAACATTAAGTAAATTGCATCAGGACAAATTTGACATTTAAGATATTTTCTTTTTATAGCTTTGTATAATAAAAACTATAAATTGTTGCAATTACAGAATATATTCTAAAAACTTTGCAAACAAAATATTTGATGCCATAGTTTGTTGAGCATGAATTGCAGACCATTTTGAAACTGGAACCATATGATACGTGGACCTAGCCCCATGTCACTTCTTTCTGTACCCATGTATGAAAGACAGCCTCAGTGGAGTTAGATTTGATTTCAGTTAACAGAGGAGCTAAAAGAGGCATTGGAAAATTATCTGAATGGACTACGAAAGAAGGACTTTGAGGAGGTCTTCAGGGTTTGGAGATATGCATAAAGAATTGTGTAGATACGAGAGGCCCTTATTTTGAAGGGAACAAAGTTTTGTGAGTTTATGAAAATAAATATCATCTCTCCTGACATTTTCTGAAAAGTTATTTAACAAACCTTGTATATAGAATCACTTGACAAAAGTGATAAATGAGTAAGAAAATCAAACTAATTTCTTCCATGAATTAATAAAATAAAATAATTTTTTTTAAATAGTTATCTTCATCACATTTGGCCTATGTGTATATACAAATTGAATGTGGGTGTGAGGGTGTGTATGCGTCTGTGTATCCAACTCCATTCAGATCACCAAAGTTAAGCAACGTTGAGCCTGGTCAGTATTTAGATGGGTGCCCATTTAGGAATAACCAGTCACCATATCTTGCACCGGGATGTGGAAATACCCAGGTTTTTCTTGATATCAAGCTAAAAATAGCTTAGAATACTTAACAAATGGACATAGTATCAAGTTACCACTTACGGATAGAGAACAGTGTACCCCCATGGATTGAATAAACGGTTTGGTTTGTAGTTCCAAGAAGGTTTCCAAATTCTTCAAGTAATACTTGAAGAAGGCTGAAGGGCACATCGGCCAAAATGTTGTGACTATAACAATAAACATGAGAGTAAAAGTCCGAATAATTTAAGGATTGATATCAAAACTAGTCTCAAAATTCAGAAAAGCATGGAAATTGTTGGGTCTATAACAATAATGATGAAAAAGAAATTCAAATAGTTATAATAATTAACAACAAAATTCATAAATATTCAGACTAGCAAAATTGCCTTAGTTTTTGTTTTTTTTTTTTTCTTTCAATTATTAGTTTTCATTGAAATCAAAGTCTGAGATCTTTTTTTTAGGGGGGAGGGGGGCAGGCGTCTGTCTTGACGGACAAATCTATAGAGATCAAACTATGGCATCTTATTACTAACATATCGCCAGTGGTGTGTATTCTGGACACTGGTATTGGTAACAAGCAGAGTTTTCGTGAGCTGATGAGAAAAAAAAAGGGTCATAGTTCAGATATCCACAAAGACTGTTAAGCTTGCTTGGATGGTCCTTGCATTGATAGTTTTTATAAGCAAAACCATTTGGTTTTATTTGAATGATAAAAACCATTCCTTAATTCACACCAGTTAAGAAAGATTCCATAATTTGCCAGTGGAACAGCTGTTATAGTTATTAAAAAAAATGGATCATTAATCTTCATGCCAATTGCATCAGAAATGAATTTTGTATCGCATTCGCACCAACCAGTATTCTTCCATACAAAGATTAATCAACAGAAGCAGGAATATTCTTTTTAATAGGTAGTTTTACTTATGTGACTATTGGATAATCAAAGTGTTTATAATTAAGTTTCCTATCTGAGGTTGCAGTTAATTACCTGAAGTGAACTTGGCCCAAACGTAGTGAAAAAAACCCCAAAAAAACTTAAGATGAGCATAAAAGCCCAAAGTAAAGTTAATACCCAAACCTAAGTTACCTAAAGAATGTAAAAAAAAAATTAATTTAAAAAAATTGAGGTAATATATATTAATATATGTCAAGTTATTAAATACTTATTGTCATTGCTTGTCTGAGTTTATATTGGGTTTCGATTATAATTTATACAATTTTGACTTCTATTCTTATCTTTCAATAATATTTCAGTCAATGTGATTTTGAAGGCTCTCCAGTAATGTTTGAAAGACGCCAAAGATCACATCAGCCTAAATGTTGTGAAAGTAACAACAAAATTCAGAAGAGAATTACAATTAGTTTGAATCATAATTTTCACATTTATAACTAATTTTTACAGAATAAATAAATGGGACAGAATGGATCACAGACTTTATAAGCTTTTTCTATTTTTGATATAGATATTTTACAATGTCTTTTTTCAACTGTATTAGTATATAT